>JAGWCC010000630.1:0-273599 GCA_022651775.1 Drusus annulatus
TCAATCGTTGACGGCCTCCACGGTCGAGTGGTAAGACGCTCGACTACGAATCCAAAGGTCGCGAGTTCAAGCCCGGCGTGCGAAAATAACTTTTATTTAATTAATATGTGTCATAACACATTTAATTCATATAAAAATGATATAAACTATATTTGCGGCACGTTTTAAAGTGGCAGATACTCTAAGTATCGCTCAGGTGAAAGACCACCTTTCAGAATCGACATGTTGATTGAAATGACTCAAGTCGTTTGTGACCAGATCTGAATAGCCAGGTACTTCTCAACCTTCCTCTTCCCGGTCTCCTTCCCCTCCCCGCTACTTTCAGCCTCACAACATACCCCAATTGGGGATGCCATAGCCCACTGGCTCTAGACGGTTGGGAGCAGTTGGGACTCTTGTGCGGTATTCACTATACAAATTAAAAAAAAGATATAATGCAGAAAATCTTCTTTGTTTGAAGCGGAATAACTCTCAAACCATGAGCTCTAACGTCATGAAATTTGCACTGGTTTTTTAAAAATTGAGTTTCAAAGTCAATGCAACTATTTTGAGCTCGATACGTAATCCCGATAATCTGTTAAAAAAAAGAGTTACATTTGCTGTCGATGTTGATTCAATAATTATTTATAAGAAGAATTTATATTAATTGGTACATGCTATATGTTGATTCGTTAAATAAACTTAAGTCGTTGTAAAAACTCGGATTCTTGTGGCAAAAACTAGGTCTCACCTTTAGAGAAAAAAAATAAATTTTTAATTACAAAAAATAATACACGTACAACACTTAATTAAGATTTGTCTACCATGTTTGAGCTAAGTACTGAGATTTTTTTTTCAAACGTTAAGTTGAGCTAACTTAAAAGGTTTGTTCTTTAAGCTTAGGGTTTATAGCTTATTGTTTTTAAATATATTATTTTCTTTACATGTGAGTTTTATACTTACTTTTGATCTTCTTTCGGTAAGTTATCTATTCGTAAAGCGCACTTGGAGCGATTTTTTACCACAAAAATGACCCTTTAAAGAGAAAAGGCTGGTAAGGATATTGAAAGAAAGGTGAATGCAGGAAACTCCATTAATGGAGGACTGAACGCTGTTGGCGCAAATAAACAATTATCCAAAGAAGCGAAGCTAGCAGTCCACAATGGAGTGATGCTACCAACAGAGGAAGGATGAAAGTAGACTGAATGCTGTAGAAATTAGATCCCTGGCGCGTATGTGCGGTAAAACCACGTATACCCGTGTTCAAAATGTAGAGATCCGGAAAGAATGCAATGCTGATGTAAGCGCAATGAATAAGATCAAGAAAGGGACGCTTCTTAGAGAACATAGAGTGGTACCTATCCAAGGCAGTGTAGTCAGTTTTTGATGATTTTTGCCGGACTCGGCAGACCTGGGCGTGAATAGGACTAGGGCTAGGGTATTTATACATCCATTCATAGCACATGTCGACATGGTGTTTTTGTTTATTCGTATAACCACTTTGTCACAGTTTTGTCATCAACAAAAATATAGCATAAAACCAAAAAAACCGTTTAGTTGTGTCGAGTTTAGTCGCATATAAAAACATGTGGGCGGAGTCCCCGGAGACGCGGGAGACCAAGATCATCCTTACAGTACATAAAAGCGGTGTGTTATTTTTGTTGTCTCTTTCTCTCTCATTGTGTACGACGTAAAAACCCGGAGAAAGTGATTTATCGCAAGTTTGTATAGGTCGGGTAAAAATAATTAGCTCTCTCTCCATACATTGTTACTCCAAGGGGACGCTTAATGGTTTAGATATGTAGAGTGGACGAACGAAGAAAGGACGCGAAAATGAATGCTAGAAGAATTCAGGGACGCCCGAGGAAGACATGGCACGATCAAGTGAATCAAATACTTGGGTCGGGCCACGTCAAGAGTCAGAATAACGAAAGAGTTTATATGATACGACGTATGAATGTAATCGAAGAAAGAAGTGTGACGAGACAGAGCTGTATGGCGGTCCATCCTCTCTGCCTGCGATGGTTAGTTAGTTGTTTTTTTTATTAGGATTCAAACACTGCCTAGTAACCAGTCTGGCTTTCATCTCATCACCTAAGTAATCCACACTTTCATGTTGTGGTTTTTTCTATACAAAACGTCTTATCTGAAATGGTACATCTCGCATCATGATGGTGCAGGTTGCAAATGGATGAATATAAATCTCAGTATTTGAAAGTGTATTATGTTGGGACAACTGTCGAGTTGATTCGGAGATACAATCAGCTGTCGTCTGGAGTTAGCTTCGAGTTGAGTCTTAAGTGCTTCACTTGAAAACGATATACCGGTTAGTAGCTGAGTGGACAAACGCGACGGAATCCCATCTGGGCGTCGTGGGTTCAATTCCTCTGCTAGCTATCCACCATTGCACGAGCAACATCTTCCATTTATTATGATGGTAGTTGGAATCTTCAAATATTGTTAGGTTGAAATTATCAAATTTGTAAATAATCCTTTCAAATCCCTACCTACCTAATAAAGGACCTACCTTTAATGTATTTCAGCAGACATTATTCTATATTTGACATGGGTGGATTAAGCAACTTATGTTTTTTCTAAGTTGCAGCTCGTTAATATTATAAACTAGCTAACTAAACATCACGCCGTTTCCCTGCAGCAAAAGGTAGGCAGGAAAGGATGGGCTCTCTGCCTACATCGTTACCACGGGGTAGGCAGAGAGGACAGACCGCCATACAACTCTGTCTTGGCACACATTCCTTGCTTCATTCACATTATCGTCTCATACTCGTACATACTCTTCTGTTATTCTGACTCTGCACATGGCCCGACTTGAGAGTTTTGATTCAGTTGATCGTGCCATGTCTTCCTCGGGCGTCCCCGACTTCTTCTTACATTCACTTTCACATCATATATTGTTTTCACACTTCTTTCAATATTATAAATAACTTAAACTTTTTATGTCACATTCTACGAATGAAAACAGGCACATGTTTTCGCGGACAGTGGAAAAGTTCAGACTTGTGGGAGAATAAAACAAAAAAGATTTAAATAAATAAATAAAATAGTGATGTTGTGTCAGAATTTCAGCTAGTAGTCATTTCTGGCTAGTTCTGAAATAAGGCTCTCATCTTTAAAAAAAATTGATGGAGTTACTACCCGGCTTTGCACAAGTTCCATCACTGTTTTTTCGAAATCTTTATCATATTGAACACTTGAAAAATAACGAACAAACTTGTTCCCAGAGACGTTTCTACGAAATCTACCGTTTTAGCATTTAAATTGCAGCCATTAATTTCATTTCTAATTCTTATTTTTTTTTATTCGAGTCACTTATTCACGCGTAGGTATCTAACCTAACCTAACCTTATAAATAACTTGACAAGTATGCATTGTGTGTCCCACGCAAATTTCCCACGCAAATGAACCATTCAATAAAATACGAGATGGTTTCTTTCCAACGACAATTTAAAACAATCATATTTATCTTTCCATTAGACCACCATGTATAGTGTACGCTATAATAATATTATTATAAAGATATAAAATTACTGACATTATTAAATGGTTCCCATGGGGCGTGGGTTTACCTTTAACAACGTCGTGATCACTTTCGTTTGCGGCTGAAAGACTATAAAAATATTCAACCAACAAATTTAACAATAATAATATAGCATTTTAAACCTAGGAAATGTAATACTGTAATTTGAAAGGCTCATCCTTCACCCACTTTACTGAAAATGTTGTTAATTTAATGTCAAAGTAACTCTGTGCTATCTCCCATAATGTGAATTGTTTTGTAGCAATAACTCGGAGACGGCCATCGAATTATCGCGAGCATGCGTCGTCACCCCGCTTGAATACTCCAAGAAACAAACATACCTCTAACACACATGATGATTCTTTGTGTATTTTTTAACATATATTCCATATTAAGCGACAATATGACACGATCAGATTCGAGTACCTATATCTCCCATAGTGTGAATTGTTTTGTAGCAATAACTCAGAGACGGCCATCGAATTATCGCGAGGATGCGTCGTTACCCCGCTTGAATACACCAAGAAACAAACATACCTCTAACACACATGATGATTCTTTTGTGTATTTTTTAACATATATTCCATATTAAGCGACAATATGACACGATCAGATTCGAGTACCTATATCTCCCATAGTGTGAATTGTTTTGTAGCAATAACTCAGAGACGGCCATCGAATTATCGCGAGGATGCGTCGTTACCCGCTTGAATACACCAAGAAACAAACATACCTCTAACACACATGATGATTCTTTGTGTATTTTTTAACATATATTCCATATTAAGCGACAATATGACACGATCAGATTCGAGTACCTATATCTCCCATAGTGTGAATTGTTTTGTAGCAATAACTCAGAGACGGCCATCGAATTATCGCGAGGATGCGTCGTTACCCCGCTTGAATACACCAAGAAACAAACATACCTCTAACACACATGATGATTCTTTGTGTATTTTTTAACATATATTCCATATTAAGCGACAATATGACACGATCAGATTCGAGTACCTATATCTCCCATAGTGTGAATTGTTTTGTAGCAATAACTCAGAGACGACCAACGAATTATCGCGAGCATGCGCCGTTACCCCGCTTGGATACTCTATGAAACAAACATACCTCTAACATACATGATGATTCTTTGTGTCTTTTTTAACATGTATTCCATAGTAAGAGAAAATATGACATGATCAGATTCGAGTACCTGTATCTGTATTCATGGGGCGTCCTCGACTTCTATCTTTATCCACTTAGGCGCCATACATTCTCCTGACACCCCTTTTATCCGTGCATCCACAAAAATAATCACAATACAAAATAGATAAATAAAAAAAAACTATTATTTACAAGTAGTTACTACCCGGTTTCGTTCGACTTTCACTTTGCAATTCGAAATATTTTTCTTATTAACAATTTTTTACAGTTAAAAGGATATTTAAAAGTTTCATATCTCATGAAATAATTGACCTGGCGCGCTAAAATGATTGCGTTGACCCAGAAATACCCGACGGAAAAAAATCACAAATTTCATGACGCCAGAGCTCACTGATCGAGAGGTTTGCTGAGACAAACAAAGCGGTCTTCTCCTTTGTGGTTGAGTTAGCTCCATGCTGATTAGTGTTGTAAGATAGGTAATGATATTACCTATAAATATATATATATATATATATATATAATATAAATTATCACTTGTAAAAGTGATATAATTAAAAATATCTAGCCACTATTTGAAGAGTTCTAACAACGGAGCAGACAAAGCTGATATACTTTTTATAATATCAAGCTACCTACTTTCACTATCGACGGACTTTTTCAAGTCATTAGTATGTACGCCATTTCACTCCCTATTGCCATGAACAGCTTTGGATCTAAAACAGCCTGGACGGAATACTCATCGTTCGAGACTTAGGCCGTTGTGATTTCAGTAGTTGTCTTAATAAACGTTTTGTATGCGACGGATTTGAATGCTTTTGATAAATTGAATCAGATTATCGAGAAACGAAACGAGATGATACTAGAAGAAGAGAATGCGCAAATTAATAGATCGACACACTTAACTTTGTAGTTTGTGATGCTGTCGGTAGCGTACATTTTGTGGAAACAACAAAAATTCCACGAATTTAAAACATAGTTCGTTCGTTAGTACTTCCTTTGGCCATCTGCAAAATTAAGTGTATCGCACTATGAATAACTAACTAACTATACCGAAGCATATCGTCACAAGTCTTCAGTACCTGGTTGGATTTTAAAAAAAAACGTTGACTCAGTTAACTCAATGCTATCACTGAGTTACCTAAAGCGACGAAAAACTAAAAAAAAAGTACCAAACTTGAGTCGCTTGAGTCAAGCCTTCTCCCAAATGGTAAACATATTTTAGATGGCTGAAGGGCTACAAAATTCTTCAGAATCAAACGAAAGTCAGAGCATTCGATGCAGAAAAAAAACTGATCAAAATTGCAAACTTAACTTTTTTGACCAAAGTGTTACAAAGGCCCTTTTTCCTTTCTAGCGACGATATGGCATACCGACTCTTTGATTCACTTGGTAGGGCCGTGTCTTCCACGGAAACCACCGACTTCTTATTCCATTCGCGTTACGTATTTGACTTTGAAACGGAAAATTGTAAATTGAATCTGCCCACGGCGTAACAATAAACAACGTTTTTTTTTCATTTAAGGTGATCCAATCGAACTAACTTCAACAAAATTACACACTCCTTACGCTAATAGAGATACGGTTGAAATTGCCACTTGATCCCGGCTGCCCGTTTCGATTCAAGCAAAACAAAACATCGCCAAAAAGCATGTTTTGTTAAGCTCTGGCACAAATTTTTAAATGTTTTCCGGTCAGAGTATGAAAAACTTAATTTGCCGCATTACACAATAAAAGCGAATTCGAAAAAAGTTTCGAAAGTAGAAGATCACTTAAAAGAATTTTCACTGGCCTGAAACTGTATTTTTTTCTAGGCCTATAAAAAGACTTGCTTAAAAAAAGGCCAGTTAAAGCAAAGGTCAATATGTGTTCTATTTTATGTATTTAATTAAAGCATCAATGATATTTCAAGGCAATCAAATTTTCAAACCAAAAACGTATGATTTTGCGGTATTTTTAATTGCTTCGCTTTAACCTCTAGTGTGCCGGAGGTGCCGATAGTCACCGGGCATTCATCATTATGTTTTCATGAGTTTTTTTTTATCTTTAGAAACTTGTTGTTCGCATATTCAAATGAACCGTAATCGCTTGTCAACAAAATAATCAATACATAGAGATATTTTGCAACGCGTTCATTTCGGTACAAGTCAAGTAATACATATTTGAAGTTTGCTTACGTCAGTGCGACAGAAAAATATTGATTTGTTCAGTGACATAACTGTTTGATGACAAAAAATGGTAACATTTTTTGATTAAACTTTTTATAGTGACATGAGACAGAAAAAAAACATTTCTCCATGAACACTTTATGTCAGAAGATAGCTTAATGGACAAAAATATCATTTTGTAAAACACAATAGAGTTATTACAAAATTACAGCCAAGCAAGGTACGACAGAAATTGTACCTTGCGGGAATCCGGCATTCCAGATGTTAATACACGAGTGATTGGCGGGTGAACAGGCGCTAAGGCAGGCAAGCACTGCGGTTAGTAGTACTTTTGCAAAATCAGTTAGTTTCTCATCGAAGCGCTTTAATTTGTGGTATACTCGTACACAAAAAATAATTTAAGTCCTTTATGAGATTTGACGAGGTAATACAACCAGATATTCAAGGATAATATACTACGGGCGTTGCCTCTACAAATAACTTCCTATCGCGTATTGTGTACCAGAATAACCGGAATATTTGCAGTTTGCATTGGTTTGTACGAGTTGTTTCAACGCCCCATAGGGCCGTACGCAGTGCCTACGCAACGCGAATATAATAAAGCGACTATTAATTTATTATTACAGGTTAATTAATTTATAATGTTCATTTGAAAGATTTTGAAATGCATCATGATGGCATTAGACTAGTCAATCGTCTGCTACATAACGGGAATAAAATTTCTGCAACACCACATATTTGATCCGTCTTATTAGATTTTTACGCGCCGACTTAGTGTTGGTTTAGTTACACCGGACGTAGGCCATTAAATTAGACAGATAAGCCGTGGTTTTAAAGCAAGTTTATCGCTATTCCGACCTTATAACACGCGTAACATTTACACCTCGTTTATAAGTAAGGGGGGATATATTTAGTTAACTTATTTATTTTTTCTACAATTTTTAACAAAAATGAGTCCTTACTGGGGTCCTCCGTTCTAAGGCCACTTTGTACTTGTTTTTTGTTAGAATGTAAATATCACTGCAATAAACTTTTATTTGTCGTATTTTCTTACTTACCCTAATTCATCGCTCTCAACCGCTGCGCCGCGTAGACCGAAAACATTTAAGTAGGGCTGCAACCGTATTGAAGTGTTGGTACGATTTCGAGCGGTACCTACTTTTATGTGCAGCTTAAACCTGCTGCAAGCAATGTGTATGTACTTTGAATGTTGATTACCTTCGGGGTACCGGGTGCGTCAGCAGTGTATTCAAAATGCATATTAAAAAAGTCACAACGACTATTTTTTTTACGACAATATTTAATAAAGGTCGTAAGGTAATTTATATTTACATTCTGACAATTACCCCGTTATTATCGAAGTTTTTTTCGCCTTTGATATTTGATAATGTAACAGTTTTATTAATTTTATAATTCATATAAATTATCGGTTAATGGTGATACAGAGGTTTGTTTAAGCCATGACTCAATCGTGTTGTATGTCTCATTTTTTTTATTAAATCAGCAATCCTCCTCTACCTTTCGCTAGTGGCTCGGTGGAAATGCATTTGTCTTTTACTTTTTTGGTCAAGGTTCAATCTTAGCACGGAATTTTTTAAAAATGTAACCGCGCAAGTGTCCCAATTGCTCCCAACCGTCTTGAGCCAGTGGGACTATGACATCCCCAATTAGGGTGTATTATGAGGCTGAAGGTAGTGCGGTGGGAAAGGAGATGGGAAAGAGAGAGGTTGAACATTAATCTTTTTGAATTATGTTTTTTTAATTTTTTTTTTATTGTGAATGCCGCACAAGAGTCGCAACTGCTCCCAGCCATCTAGAGCCAGTGAGACTATGGCATCCCCAATTAGAGAATGTTTCGAGGCTGTGGGTAGTGGGGAAGGGAAGGACATGGGGAAGAGGAAGGTTGGGAAGTACCTAGTTATTCAGATCTGATCACCAAACACGGCTTAAGCCATTTCAAGCAACGTTTCAATTCTGAATGGTGGTCTTTCACCTGGGCGTTACTTAGAGTAAATACCACTCTGGAACGTGCCGCAAATATACTATTTATTATTTTAAATGAATTAAATGTGTGATGACATATATAAATTTAATAAAAGTAATTGGCGCACGCCGGGTTTGAACCTGCGACCTTTGGATTCGTAGTCGAGTCACTCGAACGCGGAGGCCGTCAAAGTTGATGTTAGATTAATACATTTTTTTAAATTACCAACTGTTACCAAAATGGATTATTGTCATTTTTAAAAAGATGAAGTAGTAGATGCATGTGGAAAAGTCGGTGAGAATAAATAAATTAATCGAGTCGGTGGAGTCGCTTTGTTTTGAGTAATTTAAATTATTGTTGAGTATTTTTGCCACGCCCTGTGAGTAGGAGCTTTATATCATTTCAACACCGCTGCAATACGAGACTTGAATAAGTCAGAATTGTATTCAGGTTTGTGCAAGCCCTGCTTACAGTTTTACGTGCACCGAGTCCGTACAGTAAAACATCGATCAAATGAGCCGATTCTGTCATAAAACTATAAATCTAAGCGCTGCTTTAAATGACCAGATCTGAATAGCCAGATACTTTCCCCACCTTTCTCTTCTTCTCCCCTTCAGAATCAAAACGTTTCCTGAAACGGTTTTAGCCGTGCTTGGTGACCAGATATGAATAGCCAGGCACTTTCCCACCTTCCTCTTCCCCTTCTCCTTCAGAATCGAAACGTTGCTTGAAATGGCGTACACCGTGTTTGGTGACCAGATCCGAGTAGCCAGATATATTTTAACCTTCATCTTCCCCGTCTCCTTTAGAATCGAAACGTCGATTGAAATGACTTGAGTCGTATTTGCAGACCAGATCTGAATAGCCAGACATATTTTAACCTTCATCTTCCACGTCTCTTTTAGAATCGAAACGTTGCTTGAAATGACTTGAGTCGTATTTGCAGACCAGATCTGTTTAGCCAGGTACTTTCAACCCTTCCCCTTCCCATCTCTTTCCTTTTCCCACTACCTCTAGCCTCACAACATACTCCAATCGGGGATACCATAGTCCCACTGACTTTAGACGGTTGGGAACAGTTGAGACTCTTGTGCGATATTCGAATTTAAAAAAATTAAAAACGTACGGTTAATTGACATAAAATTAAGTGTGTACTTGAACGTACTAAAAATGATAATTAATCAGTATGTATGCCCATCGTGTTCATAAAATATCTAAACACATGCTTAATGGTTAATAATTTCATAAATAAAACATTAATGTATACATATTTACTGTGGAAAATATAACTCCATATTGAAACGACACACATTTTTCGAATTCCCATGTGCAGACATTTTGTTTTAGTACACAATGATTTTCGTTTTAATCGGGTTAATAATAATAATAATACTTGGGTTATTTATATAGCGCCATTTTAGTGAAATATCACCCCAAGGGCGCTTTACAAAACTTTAAAGCTACAGCTAAAATTACCTTATTGATATTTGCAAATTAGTTATTTACATTTGTCGCGGAATGTGAAAAATTTGTCGAACTTTTTGTTTAGCAGCAGATCGAGGATTGAGGATCGCGGATTATCGAGTACACTTATAACCAAAGGCAAGTCAAATCGAGAAGTATATCTTTTAAAATCAGCGGCGGCTCGTGACCTTTGAGTGTACCAGAGTGTTAAGATTGTAAAATAAGACATTATTGTTTTTTATGCAGTTGAAAATGATTTTATTTGAATGAAGTTTTTCAGTAAGGTTGGGTTAACCTCACATTGCTGAAAAAACTTCGTCAATTTTTTTTTTTTTAAATATATATATCATTTGACAGCCTCCGCGATCGAGTGGTAAGTCGCTCGGCTACGAATCCAGAGGTTGTGGGCTCAAACCCGGCGTGCACAAATATTTATTAATTAATTTGTGTCATAACACATTTAATTCATTTAAAATACTTATAGTTTATTTGCGGCACGTTCCAGAGTGTAGATACTCTAAGTATCGCCCTGGTGAAAGACCACCATTCAGAATGGAAACGTTGCTTGAATTGGCTTGAGAAGTGATTGGCGACAAAACCTGAATACCCAGGTACTTTTTAACCATCCTCTTCCTCATCTCCTTCCCCTCCCAGATTTCTTCAGCCACACAACATACCCCAATTGTGGTTGCCGTTGTCCCACTGGCTCCGGACAGTTGGGACTCTTGCGTATTCACATAAAATAATAATAATAACACTGGTGCTAAGCAAATTATGTTTCTCACTGTAGTGGTACAGAGAATCAAATTAATGTTTAACACATTCAGTTTATAATTGAAGGCTTTATTGAGCGTAAAAGTAGGTTTTATACGTACAGCGTTCAATTCCAACATTGCCTTCATAAAATAATCATCGACTTAATATTCACGTAATGTAAGTTCACTCATATCTCGTTCAATGCAGCTTCTGATAAAGAAACCATTTTCCAAGTAAGATGATTTAGACAGATATAATTTTTTTAAATATCTGCTCCCAATCGTCTGGAGCCAGTGGAACTAGGCATCTCCAATCGGGGTACGTTGTGAGGCTGAAGGTAGTGGGGAGGGGAAGGACATGGGGATGAATAAGGTTGGGAAGCACTTGGATATTCAAATCTAGTCACCAAAAACGGCTAAAGCCATTTCAACGAACGCAACGTTTGGATTCTGAATGGTGTTCTTTCACCAGAATAATATTTTCCAATTTGAATTGTTTTTGGAAATACTCAACCGTACGAATAAGAATATTAATTATTTAATTAATTAATCAATCAAATATTATAATCATAAAAGTTAATTCTAATTTAGTAAGAATATTAATCTTTAAACTTTTTTTTAGAACATCTAGAGTAGCCAATTCTGAGAAAAATCTACTTTGCCACAGATTTATTATTATTATTATTACGTGTGACAGCTGTTTCGCCTTTCGAATGCATTATTAAATCGTCATTGGTATTGTTATTCAATACTGTTTTTTCTTTCTTGTGCAATATTTTTTGCACTGTTTATGAGTATATTGTTTAAAAAAAAATCAGAATATTGAAAGAAGGGTGAATGCAAGAAACTCCATTAATGGAGGACTGAACGCTGTTGGCGCAAATAAGAAATTGTCCAAAGAAACGAAGCTAGCAGTGCACAATGGAGTGCTTATACCAACTCTGATGTATGACAGTGAGGCATGGAACTGGCAGAGGAAGGATGAAAGTAGACTGAATGCTGTGGAAATGAGATCTTTGAGTCGGATGTGCGGTAAAACCATGTATGACCGTATTAAAAATGTGGATATCCGGAAAGAATGCAAGGCTGATGTGAGCGTAATGAATAGGATCAAGAAAGGGACGCATAGATGGTTTGGGCATGTAGAGCGAATGAACGAAGAAAGGAGTGTGAAAAGAATATATGATGCGAAAGTGAATGGAAGAAGAAGTCGAGGACGCCCGATAAAGACATGGCACGATCAAGTAAATCAAATACTTTAATCGGGTCATATGAAGACTCAGAATAACAGAAGAGTATGTATGAGACGATGTATGAATGTAAATGAAGCAAGGAGTGTGTGCCAAGAAGGTGGTCCGTCCTCTCTGCCTACCCCTGCGGGGAAACGGCGTGATGGTTAGTTAGTTAAAAAATGTTAATATTTATGTAAAAAGCCTTTAACGGGCGTAAATAAATAAATAATATTATTTATAATTTTGTAACTGTTAATTCATGGTGGAATTCCATTTTAATGATTAAATAAAAACAATTTTGTAGCTTTTTTCCACTTTTTTAGTTTTTTGACTGGAACGGTTTCAGCCTATAACGGCCATCTTCAGACTAGTGGACTAGTGACTAGTCTGAAGATGGCAGTTATAGGCTGAAACCGGTCCAGTCAAAAAAACTAAAAAGTGGAATAAAGATAAAAAATTGTTTTTATTTAATCAAATAAATAATAGACCATTGCCGAAATTAAATAAGTGATCAAACAGTGGTTTCAGAGTGTAAGCATCTATTTAATGTCAGTTTTATCAATTCTGGCGCGGGTCGCGCAGTTTCAGTTGGGCAGCTGGGTGCAGACTCCACCGCCGACTAATTCTCTGCCACCTTGGCGACTCGACCGCCCGGCCTTGGCTGCAAAAGTAAAAGTAGACGAGATTCGAGATACGCGCAGCGGCCCGTTCGACTACCGTCCGCCTCGAGCCTTCGTTGCCTGGCGCGGCAGCCTTTGTCGGGTACAGCCGTGCCTTGACGGTGTTTATATATACGTCGTACGTTCGCGTGGTGTTTGTCTATCGCTGAGTGAACAGCTGATGACGTGACGTAGAACGTCTTTGAAAGATTGTAGACAATATAACGATGCGTAGTAACCGCGTGATGTTTATTTGTAGTGTCCCAACTGCTCCCAACCGTCTCGAGCCAGTGGGACTGTGGCATTCCCAATTGGGGTATGTTGTGAGGCTAAAAAGGTGGTGGAAAGGGAAAGGAGATGGGGAAGAGGCATAGGCAGAAGAAAGTTGGAAGTACCTGGGTATTCAGATCTGGTCACTAAACACGGCTAAATTCATTTCAAGCAACGATTTGATTCTGAATGGTGGTCTTTCTTTGACGGCCTCTGTGGTCCATGTGTATGCCAATAAAGAGTTGTGTGATGGTCCAACCTCTCTGCCTACCCCCAAGGTGAAATGGCATTATTGTAGCTGAGTGGACAAACGCGCCGGATTCCCACCCGGGCGTCGTGCGTTCAATTCCTCTGCTGGCTAAGTCCTCCATCATTGCACAAGCAACATTATTTTTTTTTTTTTACAATAACTCCACACAGGAGGCCTTGTGGAAAACAATTTCCCTCAGGGCCTATGTCATCTTTGGGGATGCTGTGTGGAGGGTTTTTTTGAGGAAAGGAAGGAGTGAATTTGGGTCTTGAAGAGGCCCATGTTGAAGGAGGGAGGAAAAACAGAGGCCGGCAAATCGTTCCATATCCGAGCTGTTGAACATAAGAACGAGTCGTAAAAGCGACCCGTTCTCATGTATTGAATGTCAACCGTGTACAAATGTTGGGCGCGCGTTTGGCGAGTTTCCCGACTATGCACCGGTGCCGAAGGGATCAATGACGCAAGTTCCTCGGAGCATCTTCCATTGAAATACCTGTAGAACAAGGACAACATTCCCACCTGACGTCTGTGCTCCAAAGTTTGCAATCCGTTTGTTAAGATAGGAGAATCTATCAAACGGGCCGCCCGTTTCTGCACAGAGTCAAGGGTTTTTTTCAGGTATTTAGGGGCTCCAGACCAGAGTTATAGTTTCTTCCGCTTGTTATGATGGCAGTAGAAGTTTTTCGAATATTGCCAAGTTATTCGTAACCCGGGAATGTTTGTCTTTCTTTGAAAAAAAAAATACCGTTCCGACCGTTTTATATTGACTTGAAATTAGAAATTATGAAAAGCTCTCTTATTTAACAGGTTTTGTGTATTTTGTAAATATTTGTGATTTTTTTCGGGGTGATTTATTTTAACGGAGTTTTATATTCGAACTGCCTCCATTTTTTAAAACTTGGATTTAAATATTTAATTTATTATTAATTTGTATATAACAATATTAACAACGACATTGAAACCCTACGGAGTATTATATAATAAGCAAGAAATACTATAAAATTATGTATAATTTTTTTTCTTCAATAATGTGTTTACAAATTGGCCCTTTCGAATAACAAGTTTCCATCTGACATGACAATGTTATGCGACAATGAACTCTGAAATAGGTTTCTCTAGAGCCTATTATCGTACGACATTGCTGTGTCAGATGAAACTTTGTTATTCTCAGAGGTTTTAATGTCACTTCGAGATAGTATATATATTTTTTTAATCAAAGAAGTGTTAGTTATTATTTTCCTTCACAGATGGAGACACCGTAAAAAGCGTTTTTCAGGTTAGCTTTTTACATAGAGGCGGCATTGGGAACTAAAAAAACTGTCATTAAAAAAATATATATCTTAATTGGAGGGATAACCTTATGTATCTGATTTCAAAACGAACATTTCATCGGTCAAAAGTTACTAGAAGTGCAGGCTTATTATTTCATAGCCTTTTGTGAAAGCAGTATGCGGATGCATGGCTTTGCGTTGTTTCCTGCTAAAAAAACTATATTGAGGAAGTCAAATATGTGACCACAAGGTAGGTAGAAACTTAAAAGCATAAATTTGTCACATATAAAAATATGTAGAACAATAATGACATAACAAATTGTCGAATTAATAAAAAAGTCTTTTAATTTCCATTTACGGTTTATTTTTGTTAGGGTAGGCACAGGTTTTCAGCCTTTATGGACTGCACGTCACAATTTCGAGCACAGCAATAAAGCATGCGCTTTTAACGACAGACCAGCACTGTGACCGCTCCGTAAGAACTACTTCTTTTGGCGGCAGTTCCCACTTCCTTCATTGTTCATTGAACAAATACTTCAACTGAAGTTGGTAGTTCCGCTCATATGTTCATATTAGTGTTATGACCGCTCCGTGTGAACTACTTCATTTTGCGGCAGTTCAAACTTCATTCACTTTTCATTGAACAAATACTTGCAATTCCAGTTCTTTTCGTTTTCAAATCTCTACCGACTAGTACTTTTTTTGGCGAGAAACTTATGTCGATTTGCTAATACTTTTCTAAAAAACACCAGGAACCGGTTCCAAAAAGAGCTGGATAAATAACCGGTTCCTCTGTGGCCACCGGTAACTGAAACCGCAACACACCCAATTCTGATATCGACCATCTCTAATTTCAAATCTTTCTTTGGCGAGTTCGACTTCAAGTGAAGTGTTCATTTTAAAGAACTAGCAGTTCGTGAAGCATTCACAAAACATTGAAGTTTTTTGCAACGCTACGACAGACGCAGAGTGGATAACTTTTAAAATAATAATAAGTATGATCGCATTTGAATTACGGCATAACAGTTTAATCGAAGATTGTTCATTTCACTGAAAAAGTAACGGACTCGACAAACAGCATTATTTGTAACACCGTATCGAAATACTTTTGATTGCCCTGGTAATTCAATTACACGGTGACGGGTACTCGATGGGAAATATTGAAGGACGTAATAGAGGGGACGGTATTTACAAGCGAAAGTGTTCAAGTCTAACTAACTAACCATCACCTTTGCCTTTTCCCCGCTTGGGTAGACAGAGAGGACGGACCGCCATACAACTCTGTCTTGGCACACACTCCTCTTTGCTTCATTCACATTATCACAAGTCTCGTAAATATTTTTCTGTTGTTCTGACTCTTCACATGACCCCACTCAAGTATTTGATTTTCTTGATCGTGTCATGTCTTCCTCGGGCGTCCCCGACTTTTTCTTACATTCGCTTTCGGATTATATATTATTTTCACACTCTTTTCTTCGTTCATTCGCTCTACATGCCCAAATCATCCAAGCGTCCCTTTCTTGATCGTGTTCAAGTCAACTAAATATAAAGTAACTTGACGAGTTGTTACTCAACAGCTTACTTAGAGATGGTGAAATTTCAACAAAAACTGTTTTTTGAAACAGTAAACACTCTTGAACTGTAAGCTCTGGCGTAATGAAATTTGCACATATGTAGTTTTGAGACCAAATGGAGCTTTAAAACGTATTTAATATTTTTTATTTTAAACATTGTTAAACAGTTAAAAAAAACTAAATTTGAAACTCGGACGAAGCCGGGTAGTAAAGCTATTATAAACTGTCAATAATTTCCTTTGTTATTACGTACCTACAAACGTACGAGCGTGCACTTTTCAAATTAGAAACTGATGTTAATTAAAATAATCGAATTTTAAAAATAATCATTTCAAATCCCTACCTATCTAATAAAGTACCTACCCATAATGTATTTCAGCAGACATGATTCTATATTTGAAATGGGTGAATTAAAGCAATTCATATTGGCAAGTCAAGTTACATCCCGTGATTTTTCACGAATATAATAATAAAATTGTATATCTTCCTACATTGAAGAAAAAACAACTTTTAATAACTAAAGTCTGCTTAGTAAATTATCCAAATGCATTAAAATTTAGCCATGACCTTGGCGTCGACAAACAAATTACCTAATACCTCTCAGTTTAGTTGGAAAAAAAAACACGTTAATTACCTGTGTCCACAATTAATGTTTTCTTACCCAAGCCAGAGGCTATGGACACAACACAAGTTATATTGGTTCGTCAATTCAAAATTGCTTAATCCATTCTTACTACACACAATTTAATTGCATTATTAAATAATTATAACCATTGGAGACGAACACTTCTCATATGGCATCTGAAAAGAGACATTTTTTTGCTGAAACTTTCTTTGTAAGTAAATTTAAAATGAACACGATAGATTGATTTTGATCGAGTTGAAGTATCAATTTTCGTTGAAAAAGTTTTTGAAATCATTAATTAAAAAGACAAAACGGCTGAAGCGCCATTTTGAGAAGTTTACACCAGAGCAATTTAAAGTTTTTTTGTTTTTACTCAGGCAAATCAATGCTCAAACTTGTGTGGCTTGAGTCAAGCCTTCTCCTAAATGGTAAATATATTTTAGATGACTAAAGGGCCACAAAAGTCTTCAGAATCAAACGAGACTCAGAGCTTTCGACGCAGAAAAAAAAACTGATCACAGCTGCGCATTTAACTATTTTTTGACCAAAGTGTCGCTTAAGCCTCTTTGCCTTTCCAGCGACGATATGTTACCTTTTAGTTCAGTGAACTTGTGATATAATATGTCGAACCGTTTTTGATCGAACAGCAACACGGATTTAGACGTGGCCGATCAACCACTACAAATTTGATGATATTTACAGATTACGTATCTAGAGCACTAGATAATAACGAGCAAGTTGACACATCATACCACGATTTTGCGAAAGCTTTCGATAAGGTTGATCACCTAGTTCTCCTAAGTAGACTTGAGGAAATTGGATTATCTGTAAATTTAATGAAACTTTTTTGTAACTATTTGAACGGAAGAGAACAATTCGTATCTTACGGTTCATACAACTCCGACGCGTATCCTACAAACTCTGGTGTGCCACAAGGATCCAATTTGGGACCCTTATTATTTTTAATCTTTATAAATAACATTAAAAATAATATTAAATACGCTCGTTTTTTACTTTTTGCTGATGACATAAAATTATTTATTCAAATAAGATCATTGGAAGACTGTAGGCATCTTCAGGAAGATATTAATACAATTATTGACTGGAGTATTGCTAACAAACTCAGTTTTAACTTCCAAAAATGTTCCGTTATGTGCTTCACGAGGTCACACAAGACCGTATATTTCAATTACAAAATGAAAGATACGTCTCTGAAGCATACGGCTACTTGTAAGGACTTGGGAACAGTATTTGACGCTCGTTTGACGTTTCATAATCACATCGAAAAGATCTGCAAATCAGCCACAAAAATGTTGGGTTTTGTCCTTCACAATTCAAGGGAGTTGACAAATCTTGCAGTGATAAGGCTGCTTTACTTTAGCTTAGTGCGTAGCATTCTCGAGAGTGGATCTCAGGTATGGGGGCCAGAGGACACCGCCTATGTACTAATGGTCGAGAAAATTCAAAAGAAATTTTTACGGTTTCTCTACATGAGAGAGTTTGGTTTTACCCATGGCTGTTTCCAACAGCGTTTATCTCGGGAATGCTGGGTATCTGCAGCCTTAGTTCGAGGAGGGATATAGCATTACTGCTTTTTGCTCATAAACTCCTGAACGGTGTATTATTAATACCTGACATCCTTGCGGAAATTGGATTTTATGTCCCTGATAATTTCACGCGTGGCCGCCAACACAGGCTTCTGTTTCTTCCCAGGTGCAGAACTAACTTACCAATGGTGATGCCCCTGGGAAGACTAACTAGGTTAATTAACTGCCTCGCAGGAAATTTGGATATTTTTCACACGAGCTACAACAAGTTTAAGCAAGAACTAGCTATTAAGTTATAACTATATTATGTACTTCTTGAAAACTATTTTTTTTTGTTTTTAAACTTCTTTTTACTTTAATTTTTGTGTAATTCTGATTACCATTTTTGTGTTTTTTTGCAATGTCTTGGTGTAAAACTGTTTTTGCAAATATAAAATAAATAAATAAATAATTTATTTGAATTCATTTCTTTTCAAGCACACCCATATCGAACGTTTTCTTTGTAAGCTAATTTGAAAGGAGCCCATAGGTTGAATCTTTCGAGATGAATTGTCTATTTGCTTTGAAAAAAGGATTGAAAATGATTTATTACCTTTTAGTTCTGAACTCGTAATATAATTTATTTAAATTGCATTCTTTCCAAGCACACCCAGATCGAACGCTTTCTTTGTAAGCTAATTTGAAAAGAACCCATTGGTTGAATCTTATCGAGTTAAAATGTCAATGTTGAATAGGATTTATTCACATCAACACTCCCAGCTTTGTGTCGATGGCTTTCTTCGTAGAGAGATTTAAAAATACACAGTAGAGTGCAGTGTGAATTTCATTCCTAATACGAATTTAACTTTAGTTACCAAATAATCTTGGCTATAAAGCGGTGCCTGACTGAAATAAACCCACGAACGATGAGCTAAGGCGTTATGAAATTCACTTTTTTTTTCCAGAATTTAATAACCAATGCAACTATTTTCAGCTCACAAAATCATGTTTGTAACGTGCTACGTTGCTTTTAGATATCCATATAACTGTCAAAATGTAAGAGAAAACGCTAGAATTTTTTAATGGTTTAATAAGATCAAGTGTTTTGAAACTTGAGCGAAGCCGGTTAGTAACCAGGAAGGTACTAGTTAATTATATACACTTTCAAACAATCCCAATATATGAGACACTAGTGGCTCCACTTTGCTGGAGGTTATTACATTCATCTACTCTCCAACCACTTTAGTCGACCTTTCATCTTTGACGTAAGGTTATATCTTAATGCCTTTGTGCTGTGCGTTGCGTTACTGCAAAAGTAACGCCAAAAAGTTTGGTGTAGCCGACGCAGTAACTTTCCTTAGAAAAACGTGTTTTAATATCATTAAAATAACTGCTTCTTAAGCAAAAATAAGTTTTGTTGCCTAAAATTTCAAGTTTGCAAAACACAATAACTAGGCTCGGCTGACGAACGCGAGAGTCCCCTCTCCGCACCACATACCTCCCCCGAACTAAATGGAACATGATTTCAAGTATCCGTCTGTTTGAACTGCCTACTCTCTCTATATCTTATTTAAGTCTCTAACGCTTTCTTTGTGTTCAAATTTAAAGGGAACCGGCTTTTTTCAAAAGTACATTTGTGTTAGACCGGTTAGTAGCTGAGTGGACAAACGCGTCGGATCCCCACCCGGGCGTCGTGAGTTCAATTCCTCTGCTAGCTAAGTCTTCCATCATTGTTCAAGCAACATCTTCCGCTTATTATGATGGCAGTAGGAGTTTTTTTTTTTAAATATTGTCAGTTATTCGTAACCAGGAAATGTTTGTCTTTCCTCAGAGCAATAATATACAAGAAAGAAAGCTGCTGTGGTCAGTTTTGATGAGCTTTGCCGGACTCAGCTAGACATGGGCGTGGCTAGGACTAGGGCTAGGATATTTATACATCCATTCATAGTACATGTCGACATAATGTTTTTGTTTATTCGTATAACCACTTTTTCACAGAATTGTTATATACAAAAATATAGCATATAACCTTAAAAACCGTTGAATTATGTCCATTTTGTCGCATATCAAAACGTGTGGGCGAAGTCAGCGGAGACGTGAGACACGAAGAACATCCTTACACAATACTTTAAAGCGGTGTGATAATCTGGGAAATTTTGCTGTCTCTTTCTTTCTCATGGTGAACGACGTAAAAACCCGGAGAAAGTGATTTAACCCAATTTCGTGTAGGTTGGGTAAAAAGAATTACTTCGCTTTCCATATATTGTTACTCCAAGCATTCTTCTCTCTTATCGTAGGTTGACCATCATCACAGCAATAAAAACAATGAAAACATTAAGTAGTTTAAGTAAAAACTTTTGTTTTTGACATCGTCGAAGGGCGTTCTAAATCTAATAGTACTAATATGGAAATTGAGAACAAACGTATTGGCATTCGACCAGTATACTTTGGTGCGTCTACATAACAGCTGGATAATTATACCGTAGGCTGCAGGAAGTTAACTTATAATATTATTTAGTACTAAGTTATTACGTTAACAACCGGACCAGTGACTTGCCTACCTTATCGCACTAAACTACGTGCAAGTTATCAGAATTCAGAAGAACTATTAAATAACCAGTTGTTACCCGTGAGAAATCGCGGGATGTAACTTGACTTGCCAAGAAAAAAAATTGGTTGCTTTAATCCACACATTTCAAATATAGAATAGTGTCTGCTGAAATACATTACAGGTAAGAATTTGTAAAGATTATTTTTTAAATTATTAAAAGGAAATTATTCATCGTGAATACTTATAACTAGTTGTTTATTACCCGTGAAAAATCCCATCATACAGCGATCAAAAACTAAACATCTGACAATTAAATGTGACTCAATTGTTTTTATAAAATATATTGTGAGTAAGTACCTACTTGATCGCTTGACTGGATTTGAAAAAAAAAATTTATTTCATCTGCAGTTCCAATTTTTTAAATTTCACATCCGAATGCACTTAGAAATAAAATTATGTTTAATTGATAGCGCACCTTATTTGAGCGCTGATTACATACATGTATTATTAAGGATTTTACTACCCGGTTTCGCCCTAGTTTCAATAAAAAAACGAATTTAACATTGTTAAAGACACTGAGCAAATAGTTGTCTTTTTTTCGGCGGTTCAATTTATATTTCAAAACTCGATTTTTCAGGATTCGATTTAGATTTCAAGCTAAATGCGTTGACTTAGAAATCGCACGGGTAAGATCTATGCAAATTTCACGACGCCAGTGTTAAATTATTAAAAAAATAATTCTAACAAAGTTCAAGTGGTTTCTCTGGGCTTTAAACTACTTTTAATTTCGCATAATTTCAAAATTACATAATTTTATTGTTCAATTATTTTAAAACACCCATTGTCGAGAGTGAAAGCACTTTCTTCAAGAAGGTTAACTTGATAATAAGAGATTAAATATTTTATTATTTACATAAATATTACTCTCTCTAATCTATAACTCATAAGTTGCCTTACTTTAAATTAATATTTGTGAATTTTTATCTTATATCTTAGGCCTGACAATGGTCATATTACATTTGAAACAATGGCCTCGACTCGAATCGCTTCATTATTTTTTAAACAATGGACGGCGAATCGCAATGTCAAGTTCAGTAAATAATAATTAAACTTGTTTCTCCTAACATATTTCTTAATAACGATTCGGCCTTTGTTCAAGATCTTCGCCTAGTGATAGTTAGCTTAGTTTATGTCACAGGGATTTAGTCAGTTAAAATATTGCGTCGAGGTCAGAAGAAATATTATTCAGGAAAAATATACGGGAAAAACCATTAGCAGCATGGTCCTGCAGGAAGAAAAATTAACTGATGTACGATATCTTAAAATAACTTGCTGTCTGTATTTTGTAAAGCCGAGGAACCATTTAATTTAATTTATTTATTTTATATTAGTTACTTTGTACATTTAAGTTAACAAGTAGCTAATTATTTAATTTTCTTTTTGACTTTATAATATTTTAACTTATATAATACTTATTATTTTGATTTATTTGCACTTTGTTTTTTTTTTTTTAAATTTATTGATAGGCATAATTTTCCGGCAGCGCATTATAAGATTTCATCCCTTTTTATAATAAGCTATTTTGTGTGTTGGCCTTATTCTTTTTTGGCAGTCTAATTTCTTTGCATGCCTTTGTATTATATTTGTAGATGATTTTGTCGGAAAAATATTTTGGTAACTATAGCACTCTGCAGTTTTTTAATTTTATTTTAAATATTTTTTATAGTGAATACCGCACAAGACACCCCACAACACACCCCAATTGGGGATGCCATAGTCTCACTGGCTCTAGACGGTTGGGAGCAATTGGGACTCTTGCGCGGTGTTCAAAAAATAAAATAAAAAATGCTCTCAACCGTCTAGAGCCAGTAAGACTATGGAATTTCCAATTGAGGTATGTTGCGAGGCTGAAGTTAGTGAGGAAGGAAAGAAGATGGGAAAGGGTAAGATTGAGAAGTACCTGGCTATTCAGATCTAGTCACCAAACACGGCCAAAGCCATTTCAAGCAACGTTTCGATTCTGAATGGTGGTCTTTCACCAGGGCGATATTTAAAGTATCTACCACTCGGGAACGTGCCGCAAATATACTATATATTATTTTATATAAATTAAATGTGTTATGACACATATTGATTAAATAAAAGTTATTTGCGAACGCCGGGTTTGAACCCGCGACTTTTGGATTCGTAGTCGAGCGTCTTACCACTCGACCATGCAGCCGTCGGGTTGAGTCAGCTTGTCAAGCCGGTTAAGAAAGGGGCGGTATAAAGGCATTCAACTCTTCAATCCAACTCTTGAAGGAAATGGATCAAATGAGGGACAAAATAATGTCAGTAGCTCGATCTATAGTTCTAGTGCTGCCGACATCAAATTTGAATGAGTGTTCCTGAACTGTTTGTATCGCAACAAAGAACACTTTTTTAATTCTTTATTTCTTATATCTATTCGATGTTAAGTAAGAGTTGAGTTATAACGTGAGGTTGTCGGTTGGTAGTCGGGGAATCTAGTTCGAAGTTCGCAGCGTGCACTGGTTTACTCCGCTTTCGGCACTAGTTATGCTTTATAAAAAGCATTGTTTTTATTTAATATTTTTTTATCGAGCTCGATGCATTCAGCGTGGTTAACACTACCGTACCCAAGGGGGGTTCTAATGTCACCCCTAACTGGAGTTTTGTGCGATGTGTTAGATAAATAATAGCGAAATATTATGAATTGACTTTCCTCTAAGTATTTATAGTTTTAATGTTCAATTTGTAGAACTCCGTTTTATTATTTTATTATTCAATTTAATAAAATTAAATATTATTATTATTTAAATTACTTATTTGATTTACTCAAACTGAATCACACTGCCATTACCAAACTGCATCAAACAATTTGATAATAACCTTTAACGCCAAAAACAGCTGTCACTAAAGATTAAAAAAAAACTAAAACCAGCTGAACTAAATAATAATAATACTAAATTTAATTCAATTAAATTATGAAAAAATTCTATTTAAGTATTACCAAAAACAAATTACCTAAGATTATGTCATAAAAACACTTTAATGAGCAAGAAAAACTGGGGCAACTACGTCACCCCCTATGTATGGATCGTACGTTTAAATTTTACTTTCAGGTGCGGAGAGTTTAAAACAAAAAACAATACATGCAAAAAGATTCCAAAAAAATAATACAGTTTTGTAACATCAATTTCGTGGTCAAAAACCTTAATTTTCAAGGGTCAATAAATCATTCTAATCTGTCATCCTTCTTCATTCACGAACTAATGATGAGTTCGTGACGAGATGAGGCACGACTCCAGATAGCATTCGTTGCATCATAAGGTGCCCATTAGCCATTAGTAACGAATCCTGGCGCGAATCGCTGTGCAATAGATAATATTGACCCACGCTTATCGAATTTGCGAATAAAATCGTGACCCGTCTGCAATACATTTCGTGAGATAATTTCACGTTGGACTATTATTAAAATGTGTAGAATTAGAAGAGAAACGGATATTAAAATTATGAAATTAGGCCGGGATGGATGTACTCTCCCGTAAAACATCGCGATAACTTGATTCGGCTTTAGTTAAGGTTCTTGTTAAAGTCCGTTCAATATAACAGTTTTTAATATTTATATAAACAAAGACAAACATTCGCGGGTGCAACTGCAATCATAAAAGCTGAAATTGTCGTTTGTGCAATTATGGAGGCCTTGTTTGTAAACGATTGAACCTGCGACGTCTGGGTTTCGTCTGACGGCCTCCGTGGTCGAGTGGTTAAGATCCTCTACTAGGAATTCAGAGGTCACGAGTTCAATTGCTGGCGGGCGCAAATTTTTGAAAATGTACTTAACTTGTGTTATTTCACAATTAATTAATAAATTAAAAATAATATATAGCATATTTGCGTCATCTTTTAGAGTAGAAGATACTGTCAGTATCGCCCTGGTGAATGATCACCATTCAGAATCGTAATGTTACTTAAAATGGCTTTAGCCGTGTTTGATGACAAGATCTGAATAACTAGCCACTTCCCAACCTTCATCTTCCTCTTCTCATTTCCCTCCCCACTACCTTTAGTCTCACAATATACCTCAATTGGGGATGCCATAGTCGCACTGGCTCCAGACGGTTGGAAGCAGTTGGGACTCTTATGCGGTATTCACTTTAAAAAACATCTCTGTTACTTTTAGTGGAGTTTTTAAAGAGTATTTCGTACGTAGGTAGTTATGACTGTATCAAAATTCATCAATCTTCAATCAAGTCATGATGCATTTCATCAGTGAATGTAACTCAACTCATAATTATTGACAATATACAATATGTTCATGTGAGCGCCTTCGCTTGTACATCTCTAATCTGTTATGTCAAAAAATATTTCACATCAAGTACCGGTTACTCTGTATTCTAATTACCTTGTGTTTGTCGACAGTTCATACTCCAAAAGTGCAATTTCCTTAAAAACATGAAATATATTTCTAGCGAACAGATCTTCCAGAGTTCTTTCGTCTTAAGATGATCTGAGATAATGCTCATATTAAGAAGAGAGGAAAAAAACGTTCGTAAATTAATGCAACAATTAATTTAATGTGATATTTCTTACAAAAACCAAAATATGCATTGATTATTTTAAAGAGGGTCTTTCAATTCGTGCATAATAATATAATGTGCCTTCTTACTATATTTTACGCATTAAAAAGGAGACTCTACTGATTTTGTATTTGGGAAATACTAAAATACTAACTTTGAAGTAGGTCCAAATTTTAAATGAAACATTGTTAATTTGAATTCATCACTTACCATATTTATAACAAAACACCAATCGGTTTCGTCACAACCGTGTCTTTGACAAGCCAGATATAATAAACTGAATGTATTACTACTTTAAACTTAAAAAACACACACATTTACGTCGGTTAACAGAGTTTCGACGCAGGTGTTTAAAATAGCATGGCTTAACGGCGCTCCTCACTTGCGTCCAAGTGTATATTATTTAATCGAATAACTGCCTTGTATATTGATAAATCATAACAAATGCAACTCTGCCACTCTAGTCAAAATATATCAGTCTATCGAATTTAAGGTTGTGATTGGACGTAGTTGTGCAGAAAGCATCCAGCTCCAAAAAGATAAAACCGAGGAAAAGTTTGAAAATATGACGATAAAAAAGCATTTGCAAAGTGAAAATCGGTGTTTTTTTTTCTTTGTGTGCATTATTATTGATGTACTTTACTTTACTTTGCGGTCCTTACTCATTAATTTAATGAGTAAGGACCGCAAGGAAATTGAAGACCTCCTAAAATAGCAGTTGAAATTCTTCACCATGACAAACTAGAACATTGTGTAACAAATTTCATCATTGAAAAAAAAATTATTCCACTTGTACTCACTGTCACTTACCTCATAACAGGTTCTTATGACTTAGTGGGGTAGGTAATGTAAAAAAATAATGTAAGAAACAAAAAGTTAGTAAAAAAATAAATAAATTATAATAGGTGTTTTATAATCTATCAGTGTGGTTATTTAAAAAAAGGTTTTTCTAATTTTATCCTATATTTTATAATGTTTTTAAACTTCAATTTACGTCAAATATCTGCAAAAATTACCAAGAATTTGGAGTTTGTATCTTTTCAGCAGATATAAATCTCGTATTTATCTACAGGAAAACACGTAAAACTCGATTTTGGCAAATTGTGGGTTGGACGCTTTTTGCATAATTACGTCCAATTTATGTTTGCTAATTACCTCGTCATGAACATATTAAGCGACTGAAACAGGTAAGTATTAAGATGTTCATTACGATGTTATTAGCGAATATCAATTAGAAAGTTGAAATCGATAGAAAAATGTGTTTATTTTAGGGTGGATAAATGTGATATCAATAAATGCTTTCCGATTGAATAATTTATTGCGCAATACTTGAACGTGAATTCGGCAGCTAGTACGGAAGGCCGTTAAGGTTGCTTTGTTTTTTTTCCTCGTTGCCTCGTTTCAAATATATTATGTTACCGTTTGCTGCATATAACATAAGTGTAAAAAAACCGAGCCGCCTTCTCACTGTAGGTTTTTCTAACTCTTTTGTGGCAGACATAATGACCTCATCAGACTGGACCGGCAGCGGCTGGGCTGCCTAGTATTGAAAGTACAACTGGCCGAGATTGCGTAAAAAATATATCATTCTTTAGAAAGTGGGAACCGTGACTTCCAACTTGAAGGTTGAACTGTTTAAAACCTGGGCTTTGATGTTTTAACACCAGCAGATTAGATTTTATTCTATTCGGATGGCGTAGAGATGCTTTCTTCTGAAGATGGCGGTCGCGAATGATGCGATGCGGACGAAAAAGGAACTAACGAACGAGTGGACTAATTTATTTTGCGCAGGTCACCAATATTCGCAGTAGCGACGCCCCCGATTGCGCAGATTTAAGTTTTTGAATAGTGAATACCGTACAAAAGTCCCAACTGCTTCCAATCGTTTACAGCCAGTGAGATTATGGCATCCCAATAGGTGTATGTTGCGAGGCTGAATGTAGTGGGGAGGGCAATCAGATGGAGAAGAGGAAGGTTGGAAAGTACCTTGCTATTCAGATTTGGTCATCAAACACACGGGTAAAGCCATTTTAAAGCAACGTTTAGATTCTGAATAATAGTGGTATTTGTCACCGGGGCGATACTTAGAGTATCTACTACTCTGAAACGTGCCGCAAATATAATTTATATTATTTTATATAAATCAAATGTGTTGTGACACATATTAATTAAATTTAGTTTCGCACGCCGGGCTTGAACCCGCGACCTATGGATTCGCAGTCGAGCGTCTTACCACTCGACCACGGAGGCCGTCAAATACACTATCCTACTCTACAATGGTAGCCCAAGGGTACGAATTTTATGCGGCATGTAGACTGGATATCTAATTACATACATAAAAACATTAAAAAAAGAGAATATAATTTTAAATTACATCTAATATTATCTAATTTGACTTTTGCGGTAATAAGCCGCATTGTATTTCGTCCTCCTGCTTCAGTCAACGTTTCGGACAGGCTCACAACATCTTTCATCTGGGCAGATATATCAAATGTATGTACATTGCACCTGAAGATGAAAAAATTTTAATGTATCAAGAAACTTGTTTAAAAGAGTTGTGTATTCGGTAAAATGGCGTGTGGTCAATTAGTTAGTAACTTTACTTTTTCGTACCTGAAAGTAAAAATTAAACTTATGATCCAAAGGGGGTGACGTAGTTGCCCCACTTGACCTTGATTATTAAAGCGTTTTCATGATATTATCTTAGGTATTTATTTTTTGGTAAAACTTAGAGAGAAGTGTATTCATAATACTTCAGTAATTTTTATCTAAGATACGCACAAAAAGTTTGTTTGGGGTGATATTAGAACCCCCCTTCAGAACGGGAGAGAGTTAAATCATAAAAAACTTTGAGTATTATTTCCTTGGAAATATTGAATGAGTAAGGTACTGGGTAAAAATCAAAAAGAGAAAGTCATCACGAAAAGTAATAAATATGTTTATTTTATTATAACTGTATTTTCCAACCGAATGACCCTCAAACATAAACAGCATTCGGCCGGTACTTGCATAACGCCACAGCGTTTAATATAAAATTTATAAATAATAAATTTCGCATAATTTCATGTCACGAAACCGCAAGGACATAGAAAGCTAAAATGAATAATATAATATTGCATATTATCAAACCGTAATAGTTCGAGAATAAACGTTACGTTTCTCTGAGTTTTGCATAATTTGAGTCATCAATAGACGTATCTCTAAGTTGCTTGTTTCTACGAATTCAATATGAGAGATATTAAATAATAAACAAGTTGTTAACCGTGAAAAATCACCAGATACTTGATTTGCCAAGAAAAAAAAAATAGTTGCTTAAATGCACCCATTTCAAATATAGATCACAGTCTGCTAGAATACATTAAAGGCAGGTACTTTATTAGGTAGGTAGGGTTTTGAAAAGATTATTTAATAGATTTGATCATTTTAACTAACATCAGTTACAAATTTTAAAATTTAACACTCGTACGGTCGCACGTACTTACAAAGAAAATTATTTACAGTTGAGGCTTATTCCATGTTTGTGTGTGTTTTGAAGTTAGGTAGTCACGTGACCTAGCTGAAAATGATTATTTTTTGTGATTGAAGAGTAATCACATGAAGATGTGTGTGTCGAATTTATAAAATTGTAATACCTGCTCTACACTCTTTGCGAGGGTGGTACTGAGTGAGTTTTTTTAGGTCGCTGTGATAATCTTTGGGGTATTATGTGTTCGTTGTTAATATGCAAACGTAACCACCACATAACCATTAATAATTCAAGCAACAACTGAACGATACAGAAGAAAAAAGAGTAATGAAAGTTTATTGTTTATTTTTCAACAAACGTTTGTAAAGTTGTATATTACTATTTTGATAATGCGAGTTTTTTATGTAGGTTAGGTATCCATAACACACGTAGATAGTACATCACGTTGAGGAATTTATATCTGCTTACCAAACATAAAACGAGCAAATTCAAACAACCAAAATGTCCACCCTAGAACGAGTTTTTTTTTTTTTTTGATTTCATGGATTCTTTCGTAATCCTCTGCTAACTAGCTGGGGATTATTCAAATACCCCTCATAATGTCTATCTAACTGGTAGTGCGGCTCATTAGGCTTCATTACTATCACCATCTGATGGTTTTATTTATAAATAATTCAATATTAATAATTTATTTATGCTAAAAACTAACTCATATTCGTTGGGTTTTAATCTGTGATCTCTGGGTTCTAAATCGAAGCTCTTACCTCTCTGCCACAGAGCTGGCCACCAACTCGTTTACGACAGCTGTGTACTCATTTCGTCAAGTACTATTTAAACAGATACGCACATTCGCAATCACCAGATCCGAAGTACAGTGTTACCACGTTACCGTGAAGTGAAGGCCGTTTACTTTTACTAGCAGAATTTCTCTACGAAAGGGTTACATTTGAAGTGCGCTGACATTCCGCTGCCAAACAAGATGAGAATTCTTTGAACTATGACATTCAAAACTAGACGTGTTTAAACATGTCCGTTGCATAAGATATTACAAGTAATTAGGTACAGTGCGCTGGCACCGACATCACTTGGAATACACTGGCGTAATATTTGAACTAGCTCTGCTTCTGACTTGTATAGACCTACTAATAAAGGTTTGGAATTGATTCACTGCCGGTTTTGCCAATCTGTCTTGGCAATCACTAAGTTAAAATATATAGATCAAAGCATAACAACAATACACATTCAACTTTCAACTATACACATCTGTTTGTATGAAACCGTTTAATTTTTTCTTGGTGATTACCGCACTAGAGTCCCAGCTGCTCCGCACTGTCTGAAGCCAGTGAGATAATGGCACTCCTAATTGGGGTATGTTGTGAGGCTGAAAGGAGTGAGGAAAATATGGAGACGGTGAAGAGGAAGGTTAATAACTACCAGTTATTCAGATTTGGTCACCTATCACTAAAATAACTTAAAGAAATGTTTCGATTGTGAATGGTGGTCTTTAACCAAGGTGATACTGAGAGTGTCTATTATTCTGGAACGTAAAATTTTTTTTTTTTCGTATTAATTAAATAATAAGTATAAGCACACGTTAGGATTTGAACACCCCAATCGGAGAATGTTGTGATGCTAAAGGTAGTGAGGAAGGTAGGAAGATAGGGAAAAGGAAGCTTGCGAAGTACCTATCTATTCAAGTCCAGTCACCAAACATGGCTAATGCCATTTTAAGCAAAATTTAATTCCTAATGGTGATATTTCACCTGGAAAATTCTCAGATTATCTACCGCTCTTTACAAATGGGTCCAAAAAAAGGGTTGATGTATTCCAGTACCTATGTATTCCTTGAGGTGATATTTTACAAAAATAACGCTTTATAAAATAGCTAAGTATTCGCACAATACGCACTTGTATTAGTCACTATAGAGACAAGAATATTGAGCTATGTTTTAATACACTTAGCAAAATGACAAAGTTAGTAATATATAAATTTTTAATTATTGTTTTAAGCCATCGCTAGCGTTTTTGGCTAAGGGTCACTTTTCACTTCTCACTCATTTTTTTGTGACATTGGCATTCAGTTACTTTTATACAGAATCGTGTCGGATGGTTTATTAATATTTATAATGATATGAATGAATATTGATAACCACTGAATGTTTATAACAAGTTGAACACGCACAGGAATCGATTCATATAACACATAAATAAATAAAAATAGTTATGCAATTAATATCTAACAATACTATTTGTATTATAACCAGGATATTAAATCGAGGTTAGTTAAAGATTAATTATTATTTAACATTACAAAGTAAAAGCAGTTGTAGAATTATTATCCTTTGTATTAAATCAACACCCGCCGTATAGCGAAGGTCGCAATGTAAACATAATTAATCACTGATTATTAAAAGAACATTAACAATCTAATAAATATATTAAAATAGAAAAAAAGCTTAGATTCGAACTCAGGACCTCCACTCTATACGGGAGAGTTTCCGTATTATTTGACCCCTTTTTATATTCCTTGATTGTTAATAAAATAATTTTAACGTAATGATTAATTACCTTTTAAGGGTCAGCATCCAAAAATACACACTTTTTGATCTTCTAGTAAACACAGTGTTACAATTTTTTTTTTTGTAAATTCTACATGATCAGTTAGAAAAATGTCTAAGGTTTCCGGTGAGTAAAATTATTTTGCTGTAATATTTTAAATTCTACACGAAATGCACACTGAAATTTTAGGTTGAACGTTCTAAAATGCCTTTGCTGGTTTTCAAACTGCGCCTGTTACAAACATCGAAGTATGTTGTTCACATAAATTAAAATATCAAAGTCATAAAAATGTATTTACCGGAAACCTTAGACGTGCTCCGTGGTCGAGTAGTAAGACGCTCGACTGCGAGTCCAGGGTTGAAACCCGGCGTGCGCAAATAATTTAATCAATATGTGTCATTACAAATTAAATTCATAAAAATAATACATAGTACCGACATGTACGGCACGTTCCAGAGTGGTAGATACTCTGATTATCACTTTAGTAAAAGACCACCATTCAGAATCGAAACGTTCCTTGAAATGGCTTGAAACTGTGTTTGGTCACCAGATCTGAATATCCAGGTACTTCTCAACCTTCCTATTCCTCATCTCCTTCCCCCCCACTACCTTCAGCCTCACAACATACCCAAATTGGGGATGCCATAGTCTCACTGGCTCTAGACACGGTTGGGAGAAGTGGGGAACCTGGTGCGGTATTCACTATAAAATAAATCAACTACCCATAGAAAATTTACAGATAAATCATTAATTTGTAGTATTGCTTGTATTAGAATGCTATACGGTGACGTTAAGCTCTTTTCTTTGCAGCATTTGATGATAACCCACTGATATAAAATGGGGATTTGGCAGAGTTGACTCTATCTATTCATATTTTTTAAATCTATGTTTTTTTCTTCTATTCCTTCACTCTGTTACCGATCTTAATAACAATGTTTCTCTAAGCTCTGCAAATATTTCAGCATCAGTATGTATTCCTCCGTTTAATCCTGGCCTACTCAAGACATTATTTATTAAATCTGTTTTTAAAAGAATTTACTATCAACGCTATATTTCTGTTTTTTAAGTGATTACCGCACAAGAGTCCCAACTGTATGGAGCCAGTGGGACTATGGCATCTCTGATTTGGTGCATGCGATGGGGAAAAGTAAGGTAGGCAGTATTGATTTTGGATTTACACAAGAAGACTTACAACGTGTCACATAAAAAAATAAATGATTAATCTGTTTTACAATCTTATAAAGAAGCAAAATCAAACATAACCGCATTCGTAACTCAACTGGTTCAAGTGAATTTTGCTTCTCCGGCGGCGTCTGGCTGAATAAAACAAGTTTCATATTTTTGGTGTTTGCATTTGGTCATTTAAAAAATATATAAATACTATAATAATATATTATGCTCGACAGCCGAGGTAGCTGACATTTAGCTGGCGATTAAAACGGCTCCAGAAGCACCTTTCACCGCCGGAGATGACATCAATAGGGCATTTATACGGCTTGGCCATTGTCAACCGCCGCGGAGCCAGCATCCGCGTCAGGTGTTAGATTTTTCTCGTTATGCATATTGTGGTAATAAATTTAATTGTGGACATAAGGAAGTGCGACATTAAATAACCGTATGTGTTTTTGTTGGGTTTAGACCGTTTCAAATCTTTTTCGACTTCTTTATTAGTCTCCTGGTCGAACTTTGAACAAAGGCCCATGTACCTCAAGTTTGTCTTAATTAATTCTAATTTCATCAATCAAAAGGCGGCAATTCGCTTCAGGTCGTTAGTTAATCTCATCTTGTTTATACTCTGCTAACATTCTGTTTATAATTCGTTTATACTTTGTTTATACCTTGCTTTTACTTAGTTTATATAAAATATGAATGCTTTATTTACTAAGTTACGATTATAAGCATACTGAACAAATCTTACTTTGTATATTACATTTTTACTATGGCAAAATTTGAATGAAAACCTATTCATTATTTTGGAGTGAAGTGTCATTAAAAAAAAAATGTAACACATTAGTATTATTTTATTTATATGCATTATTTTGCTCAGACATAATGAATAATAAAATAGTACGTTTAAAGTATATTTACAGCACGTTTCAGAGCGTTAGATACTCTCAGTATCGCCCTGGTAAAATACCACCATTCACAATAGCAACATTGTTTGAAATGGCTTTAAATTAGTTTGGTAACTAGGTCTGAATAGCCAGATACTTTTTAACTTTCCTTTCCACTTTCTTTAGTCTCACAACATCCCGCAAATTAGAGGATGCCAGGGTCCGGACAGTTTATTGAAATATTATCAATAATTTTCAACGAAACATGAAACAGACGAAGACAGAAAATAAAAAAGATTAGGTTACGACCGAGATTATAATTACGAGAATCTCTACTCTATCCGGGAGTAATGTCTATGTCAATTAAGCTACCGAAACCTTTTTATATACTGTCGTTTTTATCAATCCCATATTTCTTTGAAAACTATAAAAATAATTTTATTAATTATTAAAATAATACCAACAATCTTCAATGTAAATATGAAACAGAAAAAAATACGGTCGCGACCGATACAGAAGCGTTACTTTCGGATATATAGTAGAGGTTCCGAGTTCGTGTCTCGGTTTATTATTTCAATAAACAATGTAAAAATAATAAGCATAAAAGCTTTGAAGTTAATTATAATTATTTTCCTATGTTCTGCCGATACAAGCAGTCGTCTTTATATAAATTTAGAAAAGTGCCTACGAGTAAACACCTCTGATATAAAGAAACCACAAACATTTAGCTGTACTGCAAACTTTCGTTATTAGAATTGCCATTTACGGGGCAATCCACTAGGCAAGACATAATAATGACGGATGGCATAAATATAAAGTATTTCAATACTGTTGAATAATTAAATTTAATTATGTTTGCCGTTACGAACGGCCAGCCTCTGTCGTAAACAGTAACGACAATCGTAACGTTTGTCATCACCGCATTGTTACGAAATAAGAAACAGAGCTTTATAGAGTGTTTAAGTTCTGATACACAATAAAAGAAAGAGGATGCGTTACTATAGTAATGAAAAAAAAAGTTGTTTTGGCAAAGAAAAGTCATTAAGGTCAATACTACAATGTACGATTCGCGAAGGCGTTTATTTTATACACGAAAATGGGTTGCTTTCACGACTTGTTTTTTTTTTTTTAAATTTTATTATTATTTAAATAAAAATATTTTTTATATGATTACCGCACAAGAGTCTCAACTGTTCCCAACCTTCTAGAGCCAGTGAGACTATGGCATCCCCAAATAAGGTATTTTGTGAGGCTGAAGGTAGTGGGGAGGGGAAGGAGATAGGCAAGAGGAAGGTTGGGAAGTACTTGGCTATTCAGATCTGGTCACCAAACACGGCCAAAGCCATTTCAATCAAAGTCCCGATTCTGAATGGTGGTATTTTACCAGGGCGATGCTGAAAGTATCTGCCACTCTGGAACGTATCGCAAATATACTATGTATTATTTTAATGCATTAATTGTGAAATAATGTAAAATAATTCAACACAATTTATTTGCGCACGCTGAGATATGAACTATGAACACATGACCTTTGGATTCGTGCTCGATGATCTTGACTGCTTGACCGTTGTGTGTAGAAGCAGCACATCGAATCGTGAGCTTTGGCACAATGAAATTAGCACAGCTTTTTATAAAACATCTAGAATTTATGGGTCAATGTTACTTTTTTCACCTCACAACGAAAATTCAAAGTTATAGAGCTTTGAAATAACCACTGAACCACCATGAATATAGTTTTTTTCTTTTAAACAGCAAAGTATTTAATATCAGTGGACGATTTATTAAATAAAGACGTTAAGCACGTCGTATTAAATTTTTGTATCTCGCATAATATATTAGCTTTATCAACGTAATGTCATCATTTATCTGCATCCTAGACAGTTATATATTAATCCAATTATAGAAGGAACAGTCCAGTTGCATATAAAGTTAAAGGTAAGTAAGTTATGGAACTGTCACGGACCCGTTTAGGATAAGAAATTAATGCTTTTGTTACCTTTTTGGTTCAAGTGTTCCAGTTTGCTAACACAGTTCTGCTAAGGCGAAAGGGCATGGGATGACGATGGTACAATCATTACGTAGCTACACCAAGAAGTATTTGTAAGGTTTGATAATATCGCAATATCTATGTATATTTGTACTGTGGAAACTTCCAAACAATAGCCAGGTAATTCCCAACCTTCCTCTTCTTCATCTCCTTTCTCTTCCCACTACCTTCAGCTTCACAATATACCCAAATTAGGGATGCCATAGTCTCACTGGCTCTAGACGGTTGGTAGCAGTTAGGACTCTTGTGTGGTATTTACTATAAAAATGTTTTTATTTTAGAAATTTATCTTAATATTATTCCAGGCTGACTCTGTACCGTTAGGTGGATATTTCGAATCTCCGCAACTCATAGTGGAATTGACGCTTTAAAGTGAAAATAGTGTGAACTTTTGATTTGGAGTATTTTTTTTGGTTACTTGTACATTTAAGTTTACAAAGTATCTATTTATTTTATTTTTGACTTTATAATATTTTAACTTATATACTACTTATTATTTTGATTTATATGCATTTTAAATAGTTCATAAAGGCTATTTTGATTTTATTGATTGGCATAATTTCTATGGTTTCCGGCAGCGTATTATAACATTTCATTTCTTTATATAGGAAGCTATTTTGTGTGTTGACTATTTGATGGGTCGGGAGGTTAATTGTCCAATTCCGGCCTTAGTGGAAAATATCGTGGTTTTTTTCCAATAAATTAACGAATGTATATTGTAACGTGTAGTCACTTTCTTCTCCCTAAAAAACAGATGAAGATTCTTTCTGAAGCATACAAAATATATTTTTCGCGTTTGCGTACTGACCGCTCGTTGATGTTTTTCACTAACAAAATTTTTGAGGCAACAAGACTGACGCCACTCGGTGATTTTTGTCGTCCCGATGGACATAAGACCGGTTCACACTGTGTCGGACGTCGGGGCGACAGACTGTCGCTTGCCTCAATGGCTGAACAGTTTATTTGGCGCTATTCACACCCTATCTGACACGACAAAATATCGTTGCCATATTAATTGTTTACTCACTGGGGCATGCGACATATTGTGATTTAAACGTCTGATATAGTAGGAATCGGCCTTATATGCTGTTCACATCTAATCTGACACAGCCGAATTTCGTCGCTATAGAAACTGTTCAGTCACTAGGGCAGGAGACATTTTGTCGTGCCGACTTTCGACATAGTGCGAATCGGCCTTTACACAATTGATTTTGCAACAAATATCGCTGTTTCGGTTCCCATTTCCTGTCTGAGTAAAATAATAACGTGACGGTAATTGTTACGATATCATTATTTTATAGCGCCATTTTTAATGTCTTCCGAAGAGCTTTCTTTAGAGCTAGAAAAGAGCATACAACTACAATGAAGATAGTTTAAAATACTGACTTAGACAGGAGAAAAATGCACGTATTAAAAGTCAATGAATCTACGCAAGGCTGTTTTTATTAGATAAAGACATTGCCTTATCCTGTTTGCGCTACCTGTCAAAGTGACAAATTGCATAAAAAAAAAGATTAATTGAATTTCTGCATTTTCAAATAGGTACCTACCCAGTGGTGGTTTTGAATTTCTGCATTTTCAAATAGGTACCTACCCAGTGGTGGTTTTGAATTTCTTCATTTTCAAATAGGTACCTACCCAGAGGTGGTTCGCGACTTTTTTTTCTTTTTTTTAGTATGCTAAGATTGAAAAAAATACGACGTTAGTGACGTTATCGTGTCGAAATTTTTTTTTCCAAAAAATTGATTTTTGTATGAGGATTTTCAGGATTTTTCAGTTTTGGTGGTGCACTGGCATGGCTTTCTGAAAAATTTTCACAAAAAAAAATCGAAATTTTGAAAAAAAAAAATCTTCTTTGGCTACGTCAAGATCAATAATGACGTTTTTTGTCAATCTTAGCACTCTGGCACACTAACAAGTCACGAGTCGCCACTGCACCTACCTACTAATATATCGATGGGCTACTTTTCTCGAATTAGTCTCAAAGTATGTGACAGTTGTTCAACCAAATTGGGCAACCCGATCAATTAGTTGCCAGGTATTATTTAACTGTTATCCAACGCCACACTGCAATAAGGTCCGCGGACATTTTGACGGATCCGTTGCGTCACGGCGCGACGAAAGCCTCCTCGCAACGTTATATAATGCTATCTTATATTTCACGTGACGCATGACTTATCCTGTTGCAATTTTATATCATCTTATTATGTGTTAAATTCGGCACTGTGTCCAAGTGACGAAAGAAGTGTAGGGAATATCTTCCGAAAGCGAAAATTTAGTTTATTCGACGTGAAGAACGCGCGAGGGGGAATTTGACTGAGACTAGGGGAAGAAGTGACCGTAAATTATATCTCATTTAATATCGACTGTGTTTGGGTCAAAGGCGTTATTCCACTTTTTTTTGTAAAAAAAAGTAAAACCTCATTGATAACGAAGAGAGATGAGAATATAACGATCATGCTGTTATGCTTGACACCCGATAATAATTTGATCAAATGCTGAAACGGGCCGAGAATCGACGATTAACAAGGGCAATTATTTATTATGAAGTGGTAACGGTAAAATAAATCATAATGGCGCTAACCATCGATTTGCAACAATGTAAAATGTGACAGTGGTTCTAAGTGTGATGGATCTAATATCAAACAACGAAAACCAAAAACTTGACTTTTTTTATCTAAAAATAAAGACAGACATTCCCGGATTACGAATAACCTGACAATATTTGAAAAACTCCCACTGCCATAATAAGCGGAAGATGTTGCTTTTGCAATGGTGGAGGACTTAGCCAGCAGAGGAATCGAACCCACAACGCCCAGGTGGGAATCCGACGCGTTTGTTCACTCAGCTACTGACCGGCCAAACTAAACTAAAACATCCAATAAAGGCGCATACTAAACTGAGTAGGTGCTCATTGAATATTCATATTGCGTTGTGGCAGTAGCATTTTTCCGATGCGACGCGATCGCACACGCTATCATTACGGACGCAGCTCAAATTCCTAAGGAAATGCGGCGCGGACAATAGCAGCATTTGACGGACGATGCGATAACATCATAATACTGTTAAAAGTTAAATCATAGCTGCTTGACCTTAGGGGGGCATTGATGATTGTTGATTGTGACTTTCAAGAAATAAAAAATGTTAACAATCAAAGTTGTAAATTGAAAATTTTCCAGGGAATAAGATTTCATTTCGACAGTAATATTAAATACCCACTAAGTTACCGGTGAAAAATCACGGGATGTAAGTTGAATTGCCAAGAATAATAAGGTTTCGGTAGCTTAATTGGCAGAGAGGTTAATCTCGGATAGAGTAGAGGTTGCGAATTTGAGTTTTGGCCGCGACCTATTTCTTTTTATGTTTCATATTTTAGTTGAAAATTATTGATATTATTTCAGTACAATAAATATCAAAACGAAATTTGTTTGGGCACTCCGAGATTTGAATCCGTGACTTCTGGATTCGTAGTCGGGGATCTTAACCGCTCGACCACAGACGTTGTCGTTCGGGTTCAGTAACCAAAAATAAATTCAAACTAAAATCGAAATTAATTAATTCCTGTAAGAATGCAAAAGGTGTATGTTTTATGAACATTACAGGGCATTTCGCTAAACGTCGTAGGACGTTTTTATAGCCTCTGAACGGTCCTTGCCTCTAAATTTGCAAATTTTATGCATACAATGTTTGAAACACAATTCAATATGTCTACCGTTATTTTTTTCGTACGAGTGTTGCATACTGAATCTTAAATACCTTTACTACCATGGATGATACCAGCCTTCGTTACCTTTTAGTAGTGGTGTCATACATTTTATTAACAACGGGTTTTCAACAAAAAAACATATTTAAATATATTACGTAGTTACAAAAACTACCAGGAAGTTAACACAGATACATGAAATTATTCATTTTATTGTATACACCCGAGAGGGCTTTTACTTTAAAGTTTTACAATTGACAGTGAAAAAATAAGAACTTTGACATGAAGCACTCACTTTGTGGAAAGACATAATTAAATTTTAAATAAAAGTAACTTAGTTTTAACACCACTTTATTGGATACATATATACATAAACCAACCGGTTTCGGCTCAACCTGAACCTTCTTCAGGGCTGACCAAATATGTATTGGGTCAGCATACATATTTGGTCAGCCCTGAAGAAGGTTCAGGTTGAGCCGAAACCGGTTGGTTTATGTATATATGTATCCAATAAAGTGGTGTTAAAACTAAGTTACTTTTATTTAAAATTTGAAAAAATAAGAATTAAATGCACAAGAAAAATAAATAATAGTCTTTGAGTAGTAAAAAATAGTGTTTAAATAGATACAATTATTATTGATTAAAGATGTATGATTTTATAGAATTTTTGTATCTACATTTCGTGCAGTTAAATACATCAGCCACCTGTGCGTATGTATTACTAATATAAACGTATGTGCTACATGCAATCTAGGTACAAGCGAGTATCTGAAAGACTCTGTATGTGAAAATTATATGAAAATTTAAAGATAATAGGTTATGTATTACCTTATTTCTTAAAGAAAAGACTAAAATTCCCGAGGTTACAAATAACCTGATAATATTTGAAAAACTTTGACTGCCATAATTATAAGCGGAGAATGTTGCTCGCGCAATGATGGAAGACTTAGCTAGCAGAGGAATTGAACCCACAACATCTGGGTAGAAACTTGATTAATTTGTTTACTTAACTACTAACCGGTTTAAGCATATTGCATAAAAACGTTTAAATTTTTTTTAAATGTGAATACAAGACAACTGCTCCCAACGGTCTAGAGCCAGTGGAACTATAGCATCCTCAATCGGGGTATGTCGTGCGGTTGAAGGTAGTGGGGAGGGGAAGGAGATGGGTAAGAGGAAGGTTGGTAAGTACTTGGCTATTTATATCTGATCACCAAACACAGCTAAATTCATTTTAAGCAACGTTTCGATTCTGAAAAACTCCATTTCCAAGTCCTACTGGTTCTGGATAATCTGGAACAGTTAGGGACTCTTGTGCGGTATCCATATTTAAAAAAAAATATTAGTTATGAATACATCGAGAGAATGAATAAATAAATACATAAAACCTCACATTTCGCATTCTCACATGCGAAATGTGAGGTTTGGGCATCCAAACTCACTCTTTCATCCGTGTTTATAAATACACCAAGGTAATAAACGATTCTTCTCACTGCACTTGCAGGGAAATAACGTGATTAGACTCGTCAATAAAACTCAACAATAAAAATTTATAATATAAAAGACAAGCATTACGCAATCCATCAAATTAAATAAAAAATTTCAACACGAACGGGAAATAACCCAACGCTGAACTACGGCAATAGGGAAAACATCAAAAGATTGAATCTTAAAAAAAAATAATAAACCCAGAGATGTTCAGGAGAGCCAAAACAAAATTTAGGAATTTCGTTTTTTGTGTAATCATGTCGAATGTTACATATCCTTTTTTTTAAATACACATTATTTTCTTACACATCTCACTTTTCCTTGCTATATACGAGTATCTATTTAAGGAACGATTATGCATACCTAACTCTTATATTTTTGTGACTCATTCCGTTCTTCCTTGCGCACACAGATATATGTTATACGAGGCCTGTTTAAAAGAAAAGGTGAATTTTGAATTTTCGCGGGCTGTGTACATTCGATTACCGATTTTTGTTGTTGTTGTTATGTTGGTACACAAATGTTTATCATATGTTAGCATTATCAGCCATTTTGGATTAGTGGTTTGTTTTTGACAACTGGAAAGAAACGCACTTAAAATGTTGACTGTGGCATTCGGCGAGTCTACTTTGTCTCAAAAAAGTGTTTATAAGTGGTACAAGCGCTTTACAGAAGGCCGAGAAGATGTTAATGACGATGAGCGTCCTGGAGTTGTCGAAAAACAAATCATGGATTTTATTCTTTGATCCATTTTTTTCAAAAGTAAAAAATCGAAGAACACACAAAAACGTGACCTTCCTTTCCAGTTGTCAAAAACAAACCACTAATCCAAAACGGCTGATAATGCTAACATATGATAAACATATGTGTACCAACATAACAAAAAAAATAATCTATAATCGAATGTACACAGCCCGCGAAAATTCAAAATTCACCTTTTCTTTTGAACAGGCCATGTATATCTGAAAAAGATTGTATTTGTGTTGTTTTATATAGGTTATTTTTTTTCTCCTTTATTTGCCCTGAAAATGTTACGGAAGTATTAACGATCAACATTTTTATTTTCCTTCTTTTCTGTTTTCATAATATTTAAAAATTGTTGATTTTTTATAAATAATCTAATTAAAATTCACTAAACACCGTATAGTGAGCATTTTTAAATTTACCGGCAACATCGGAGAACCGATGGAAATAGCCAAGCAGATGTACTACAGTCTGTGTGTTGTAATTGTTTATCATTTAGTTTTATAGACCAGAAATAGCTTTGCAACTGTTGTTAGAAACTTTTATTTGAAAATAGTCTCGTTGCAGACAAACGCCTTCGAAAAACTAATTTTCCAATTTTTATCTAAAAAAAAATACATATTTCTCTCTGTGATTTCGACTATGTGCTAAAAATTTAATTGCGTTGATTGCATCAAACAACAATCATATTTGGTTAGAGTATAAAATTTGCAATAATATGTACATTTTGCATTAAAATTCCAGCGCTCATAATGATTACGAACAAAATGCAAATAGGAACAGAATTTTTAGCACAAATTATTAAAATAATCATGTTTCGTAAGATCATTATGAAAGTGATACGCCGAGAATTCCATGTTATTTTTTCGTTTAATTATGTGTAAGATTACAGCAACATACATTTCAGTCTCGGCATTGGAATCTGCCAATAATAAAAATACTGTATCGAGTTGGTGAAATAGTGCGTTTCAAACATATTGTTTTATTATACCGTCTTTAGACGGAAAGGAATAGGAGTTTAAGCGAAACTAGTAAAAAATGAGTTAAAAATGCAGTTTTTAACAGTTTTTTTTTCTGCATCGAATGCTCTGACTCTCATTTGATTCTGAACACTTTTGTGGCCTTCCAGCCATCTTAAATATATTTTCCATTTGGGAGAAGGCTCGACTGAAGCGACACAATTTTGGGACTTGTTTAGCTTTTTGTCGCTTCAGGTAACTCAGTGAGAGGATTGAATTACCTGAGTTAACCTTTTTTTTCAAAATCTAACCAGGTTTTGAAGACTTATGAATTTTATTGTAAAACAAACAATTTTTTTTTAAGTGCTCTGGTGTAAATTTCCCGAAATGGCGCTTCAGCCCTCTTGCCTTTCCGGCGATGTAATAAAAAACAAACTAGGTTCGGCTCGGTACAAATATCATCACAACTATATTGTTCTCTGCATATCCCCGCGGAGATAATGAGATACTTTAACTACCTCCGTAGGTGTAAGACTTATGAATTTTATTGTAAAACACAAAAAAAACTCTAAAGTGCTCTGGTGTAGACTTCCTAAAATGGCGCTTGAGCTCCTTTGCCTTTCCTGCGACGTTATAATTCACTTGATCCTGGACCATGTCTTCCTCATGCATCCTCGACTTCTTCATTCATTCACTTATTAAAATTACAAAGGACGACATCTGTTCACTGCAATACACTTTCAATCAGTATTAAATCAATGAATCGAAATATTTGCGTTTACTCGTATGAAGAAATGAATTTAAAAATTTATTTCGATGCAATGGTCTTTATACCACTAATGAACACTGTAAAACAGCGAATTATGGATTTAAGTATTGTCTGTCACGGTCACGCTTATGTTACAAGGTCGGCGTCTTCCGTTCTTTCGAATTTCGGCCCCCGATTTGCAAGTCATCTTTGGCCGCCGGAAGATTTCATCCGGTGGCATTTCCGGGTGTCAAGATTTCGTATGAAAAGTTGGAGATTAAGGTGAAGACATTTGTTGTTGATGAAGATAAAATTAGACATGATTACGGATTAAAGAATGCGAGGGGATGCCAAACACGGGCTTGCCGTTCGTACATAGTTGACGTTTTCAGCATGAGAACGATTTGCTTGTTCTCAACAACTCGGTTGTGGAATGATCTGGTGGTTTTTGTGTTTCTAACAAGTGTCTCGTCAAGGCTCGTGTTCACAATGTCCTCTGTTTAAAAAGACACTCCGCACAGCATTCTCAAATATGACACAGGCCCCAAGGAAACCTCAGGGCTTCCCGTGAAGTTAATCTCATATAATGAAAATGAAATTATAACTTTGTATCACGGACCACAGATTATATTTTAATTTTTATGACCGATTGGTTTCGCTTAGCCTAAGCATCATCAGGATACAAAATCAAACTAAACAAAAAATACAAAGTGTGCGGTTATAAATACATACAAAGGGAGAAAACAATATAAAATAAAATAAGAGAACAGTGAGAAAACAATAGAATAAATTTTCAATTATAACAAAGAAACAGAGAGAAAGAGACAGATAAAATGAAATGAAAGAGGCAAAAATATGAAAATATTAATCTTATTTATAAGCCAATGATTTGGCTTGTGTAAATGAAGAGAAACACTGAAATCGCGAACTGTGGCGTCGTGAAATTCAAACACCAACAGAAAATGACCGGCTAGTAGCTAAGTAGACAAACGCGTCGAATTCCCACCGGGCACCGTGAGTTCAATTCCTATTTTATTTTTATTTTATTTTATTTTATTTTATTTTGTTTGGGAGACCAACAGTTTACATACATACTAGGTAAAATATTATATAAGTAGTATTAATATGACCATTTATAGGTTTCCACTTTAGTGTTTGTATATACAGGTGAACTGATACTGTAAGTGAATCTAATTTTATGCTAGCTAAGTTCTCCATTATTGCACAAGCAACATCTTCCGCTTATTATAACGGCAGTAGGAGTTTTCTCAGGTTATTCGTAACCCACCTATTCAAACGCAATAAATCACTTTCTCCGGGTTTTTACGTCGTACACCGTGAAAGAGAAAGAGACAGCAAATTTAATACACCGCTTCTATGTAAATCTTGGGCTCCTGGGTCACCGCGGGACTTCGCCCACATTTTTTATTATGCCACTAAACGGTTTTTTAGGTTATATGCTATATTTTTGTTGAAAAAGTGGTTAAACGAATAAACAAAAACATTATGTCGACATGTGCTATGAATGGATGTACAAATACCCTAGCCCTGGTCCTAGCCACGCCCACGTCTGTCGAGTACGGCAAAAATCATCAAAAACTGACTACACTGCCTTGGATAGGTACCACTCTATGTACTCTAATTATACAACTTAACTCTAAATAGACGCAATGCCAAGTGTTCAATTGTCGAAGATTTTCTCGAAGTTGCAATTGTGGCGACTTCTTTAGTATTATAACTCGGTGGTGATGTTCTTATCTGAAGTCATTTATCGTTTAATGAGCGTGAAAACGTTACGGTTGAGATTTATTTTTTAATTTATGTAAATTCAAAGATTCTTCGACTCTTATAAAATTTGTGCCGTTACTGACCACGGAAAACAAACATTTTTACTTCTACTCCTTAAAAAAATCCAGTAGGCAATAGGCGTGAAAAAAAAACTATAGAAGATTAACACAATCACAAACCTCACTGATTTTATTGTACTGAACTTTTATAATTGACCGTTTGTTTGGTGTTGGATTGATGGTTTATAGGAAAAATAAGATAGGCGTGAAAAAAAACTATAGAAGATTAACACAATCACAAACCTCACTGATTTTATTGTACTGAACTTTTATAATTGACCGTTTGTTTGGTGTTGGATTGATGGTTTATAGGAAAAATAAGATAGGCGTGAAAAAAAACTATAGAAGATTAACACAATCACAAACCTCACTGATTTTATTGTACTGAACTTTTATAATTGACCGTTTGTTTGGTGTTGGATTGATGGTTTATAGGAAAAATAAGATAGGCGTGAAAAAAAACTATAGAAGATTAACACAATCACAAACCTCACTGATTTTATTGTACTGAACTTTTATAATTGACCGTTTGTTTGGTGTTGGATTGATGGTTTATAGGAAAAATAAGATAAACGTTGTGTACAAAAATACGATAAGATGATGATATTTATTATTTTAATGGTTAAAACGCGTTAAAAAAAAAGATCGTAGAAACAAAAATATATACAGTACAAAACAGTGGCGTACAAAAATACTATGCTCAATTTTTTAAAATATTTTTTTAATCCTTTTATCAAAGACGCACTTAGATTAAAGTTGGAATGTTTCAACCTTCGTTACACTTGATTGCCTATCAAATTTACAGCCAGCCGTTTTGTTTTTTGACAGTTGAACGGTCTCCGTTAAAGCACGATTTTTGATAGAATTGTTATAATTGCTCAACCGTCAATTACAGCATGATGCCAGACGGCCAATCTACATTTGATTAAACGCTGAAATGGGCCGAGGATCGGCTGATAGTGGAAAACGTTAAAAAATCAAAATTGCGCTAATCGTTGATATTATTATCAATGTTAAAGTGGTTCAAACGACATCACCTAAAATAACTATTTTTTTTTTTTAAAGATATTATCCTTTTTTATTGCATAAATCAATATTATGTTTAATTCACTTTTTTAACTAATGAAAGTTAAACACATGTAATCCTATGGAACCCATATGCTACATCGCTATTTATTGAACATGGCTAAAGCCACTTCAAGCGTAGTTTTAATGCTAAATGGTTGTCGCTCGCCAGGGCTTACTGCTTTACCTCACAATCTTCATATTTTTCATCTCTTTCCCCTCTCCACCTGAATAGTTTCACAACCCTGACAAATTAGTGATACCTTAGTTCTAAACAATTCAAACTCTGAAGACTTCGGACTTTTATGCGGAAATAACATTAAAAAAGGAAAATTAAGGCTACGTTGATTCATCCGCACTGGAATGAATCGACTATGGGTATATAAATAATTAACAAACCATCATGCCGTCTACCGCAGGGGTAGGCAGAGAGGACGGACCGCCATACAACTCTGTCTTGGTACACAATCCTTGCTTCATTCATATTAATACATCGTCTCATACTCTTCTGTTATTCTGATTCTACACATAGCCCGACTCCGGTATTTGATTCACTTGATCGTAAGATATCTTCCTCGGGTATCCCCGACTTCTTCTTCCATTCGCTTTCGGATTATATATTCTTTTCATACTCCTTTCTTTATTCATTCGCTCTTAATGCCCAAACCATCTGAGCGTCCCTTTCTTGGTCGTATTCATTATGCTTACATCAGCCTTGCATTCTTTCCGGACATTTACATTTTTAACACGGTCATCCATGGTTTTACGCACATACGCCTCAGGGATCTCATTTCTTCAGCATTCAGTCTACTTGCATCCTTCTGCCAGTTCCATGTCTCACTGCCATATAGCAGTTTTAGTATAAACACTCCATTGTGGACTGCTAGCTTCGCTTTTTTGTCATTTTTTTTATTTGCGCCAACAGCGTTCAGTCCTCCATTAATGGAGTATATAAATACAATTAATATTGAACGGTACGTCACTGGCGTTTTGGTATTTGGCGTGACCACCATTTGCAACGCACCAGTGCGTGGCTGGACAGTGAAACTTCTCCTCTTTGAAGAATTTATAGACTTGGCTTCTTTTTTACTTCGATCGCTATCTAGATTCGGTCAATTAAACCGCTGTTAAAGTCAAATGATCTAAGATCGCAAGTTTTTTTAATGTTAATATATTTTTAATTTGTTGATAAGCAATACACAAGTCGTATTATGCCACATTAACTGCATGTAAATTCATGTCTAGTTTTTTAATTAATTTACAAAAAGAAACGCAAATATATATATTTTTTATATTTTCGTTTGTTGACGTGGTTGCAACTCCAGGACACTCATCGTCATTAACATCTTCTCGGCCTTCTGTAAAACGCTTGTACCACTTATAAACACTTTTTTGAGACAAAGTAGACTCGCCGAATGCCACAGACCACATTTTGTGCGTTGGAGCACTTTATTCCATTTTTAACGCAAAATTTAATACATGTTCTTTGATCCATTTTTTTCAAAAGTAAAAAAATCAAAGAAAACACAAAAACGTGACCAACCTTTCCAGTTGTCAAAAACAAACCACTAATCCAAAATGGCTGATAATGCTAATATATGATAAAAATATGTGTACCAACATAACAATAAAAAAAATCGATAATCGAATGTACACAGCCCGCGAAAATTCAAAATTCACCTTTTCTTTTGAACAGGCCATGTATATACACATTAAAAAAAAGGAATACAAACCTTCCCGTATTACGAATAATCTGGAAATGTATTTAAAAAAAGCTCATACTCCCATCGTAATAAGCGGAAAATGTTGTTTGTGCAATGATGGAGGACTTAGCTAGCAAAGGAATTAAACGCACGACGCCCGGGTGGGAATCCGACGTTTTGCCCACGGTCAAATAAAATCAACATTTTGAATTGATCAACTGTTCAATATATTACGGAAAAAATATTATCCCTCTTAAAATAATATGATGATGGAAAAAGACACGGAAAATAAATAGATAAGTAATGAATGATACTCAAACCCGAAGCTTCCACATAATCCGGGTGTGGTGCGTCTACGAATTTCGCCATCTCAACTAATAAAATAAGGATTTCATAGTAAAACAAGTTACATTTATGCTTGTATTTATCTATTAACCAACAAAATAAGTAATAATAATGTAAAGTATTCGCGTATTTCCTTTGAAATAGGTTTCTATTGTACCCATAGATATTAAAAAAATAGATTTTATATTCGAAGGGTTATTTCCAGTATCGCCTTGGTGAAGAGACATAATTAATTTTTTTAACCATATCGACTGCACAAAAGAAAAACTTTTTAAGCCACTGTTTTTGGGTAGGTTACTTTAAATTGATTTGACATACAATAAGACTTTGAGGAATAAAATGATACAATAATTTTGACTGATTAAGAAACCATTTTTTAAATAGTCAACCCTCAAATCTCTTATAAGTGTTACTTTTCAATTTTATTTATTACTTTTAAAAATAAAGACAAACATTCTCAGGTTACGAACAACCTGATAATATTTGAAAAACTCCGACCAACATTATAGGCAGAAAATGTTGCTTGTGCAATGATGGAGGACTTAACTATGAGAGGAATTGAACCCACGACCCCCGGATGGGAATCCGACGCGTTTGTCCACTCAGCTACTAACCGGTCAAAACTGATATATAACTACATTTGCAATATTTTACGTAATTTTAGAAAAATAAAATATTGTAAGCTTCCAGGATATATAAATTAGTTAAACAAAACGTTAAAATAAAAAGACATTAATAATTAATATTTTCAGTGTCTTTTAATTTTTAATTTAAAGTTTTTTGTTGTGGCTTAAAAGGTTTGACCTAGTTGATTTGTGTTTTGAATATTAATGTTATTTTTCAATATATTTATGACAACTGTTAAAGCAGTTTTTAAATGCTAATCACAAACTTTAATCAAAATGTCAACACCCAGGCTAGTAGATGTTTTGTACTCACTGAATATGACTATTAATTGTAGCAATATTACTTTAATTATACGGTAGGGAACGAATGCGTCATCCCCAGACAAAATTCATTTAGTTGTAGATACTACGTTTTTGGGTACTTGCTACATAGATATACCACATTTGCGGTTGTAACAATAGACATAATAAAACACTAATCAAACGGAGTATATGTACATGAAAATATGTGAAAATAAACGACACAACATCTAGATACGACCATAGTTTGCGGTCGGAAAATTACCTCACCCTACATGATATAATAAAATACCAATCAAACGGAGTAAGCATGTATGAAAATATGTGCAAATAAAGGATATCTAGATACGACCGCATTGTGCGGTCGTAACATCGAGCCTCCCTATATGGAATCGTAATTATCATATTTTAACATGTAGGGGGGTGACTTGACGTTAGGACTGCAAAATATTTATTTGAACTTACTTAAATTATTTTTTATTATATTATTTACTTAAATTCACTCTAAGTGTGTTCTTTGAAGTCTTAATTGAAAACGAGGTATTCTTTTTACTAAAAAAAAAGAAAAAATCTATTATTTTTAATTTATAAATTGGATAATTTCGACGCTGGAAAGGCAAAAGGGCTTAAGCGACACTTTGGTAAAATATAAGTTAAATATGGAGTTTGAATAAAATGAAAATCTGCATTGAAAGCTCTAACTCTCGTTTGATTCTGAAGACTTGTGGCGCTTCAGCCATCTAAAATATATTTTCCATTAGAAGGCTTGACTCAAGCGACACACGTTTGGGACTTTTTGACCTTTCGATCGCTTCAGGCAAGTGAATGTGAGCAGTGAGTTCCCTGAGTTAACTTTTTTATTCAAAATCCAATCAGATACTGAAGATTTAAGACTGATTTTATTGTAAAACAAAAAAATCTTAAAGTGCTCTGATGCAAACTTCCCGAAATGGCGCATTAGCCCTTTTGCCTTTGCGGCGTCGATATGTATTTAAAAGTAGGAAAATCAACTAGTTTAGTACTCACTATTCAAGTAATCAACAATTTATATTTATAAAACGGGTGGAAAAGGAATATAATATGTACACAACAAAATTACAAAATAAAATAAAACAAAAAAAATAGCTTACATTCTCCGGTATGTTGTATGTCCTTCCTTCCTATCCTCTTGCAGCACTAACTGCTATACAGCAACACGTATAGATTTATTGCTTCTTATTATGAATTGATTGTATCACAGCTGCAAACAAAGGGAAAACGGGCATTAGTATCGATGTTTTTTTTAATGTGAAAGTTCCGCTAACGCACTTTGATTTCATGTTTAAATTATGTGATTTCGTGTACAAAGTAAGTGTAATTGTATACTGAAAACGACCGAATTGTAAGAAGGCTACATAGCGTAGAGGATAAAGCAATGATTTTGTATCCGGAAGTTAATAGGTGTTTGCCAATTAAATTGTTTTTTGTACTTGCCTACATAACAAATAATAATTTATTTTTTTCATATCTCCCTATGACAGTTGTAGGTACTTTAAAAGGTTTTTTAAACTTGAGAATCTACATCACAACACCCAGACTAGCTTTCAAAATATCCATATAATTAAAATAAATCTTTGTCAATAATTTTTTGATAAATATTGCAGAAGTTTTGATATAAGAACTTTTTTTCAAAAAAAAAATTTGCCTGTTTCGGATAAATCCTTCTTTCATTGAGGCAAACGTTGAACTAACCGTAAACACAGAAAAAACCCGTTCGATTTTCTCTGCACGCCTCTTTTTTATCCCTTCTCGTTACTCATCGCGTTTCCGTTTTAATAGAACTCTTTCAAAACCGGTCGGCAGATCAAGTAAATAAAGTGATTTAATACAAAGAATCCGTTAATTTACTTAAATCTAATTATGAAAAGTCACAATGCAACTGATTTTATAAGCTTGTAATACAATTTTGCCCTGCGACGGGAGTCGAACTCCCAACCTGCCGATTCAAATTCATATTGCGTAGACCAAAACGGTTCGGAAGCCGTCTAAAAATGTATTAATTTCGGCGAAGATGTTGTGAGATTTTTATAAATGTGTTGAGTCACAGTACACACTGACACCATTCTCTTATATATTGTGGTTAAAAATAAAATGGTTGAAAAACTAACGTTAAAGCTTCATTTCTACGTAGAAGCATTGCTTTGCCATATTTTTACGTATCGAAACAGGCACTTTGATCTGGTGTTATCGATATGATATAAATAAGGCGATCAAAATACTCAATAAAGCTGCATCGATCTTAAACATCTTCAAGGGTAGGAATATCTCTCATCATGTTACACTAGTTATTCCTATAACTCCTTTGGAAAATTTTTATTTTTTAAATATTTTTACTTTATTTTGTTACACTATGCTTTTGTTACACTTTTTTAACTTACTTTAATCTACATGTATGTATAAGATTCAGATGCATCTGTTTTATTATTTTCTATTCCATTTTATTGCATTTTAAAACTAAGTGCTCCCAACCGTCTAGAGCCAGTGAGACCATGGCATCCCCAATTAGGGTGTGTTGTGAGGCTGAAGGTAGTGGGGTGGGGGAGGATATGGGGACGAGAAAGGTTGGGAAGTACCTGGCTATTCAGATCTGGTCAAAAAAACACGTTTAAAGCCTTTCCAAGCAACGTTTCAATTCTGAATGGTGGTCTTTTACCTGGCCGATATTTAAAGTATCTTTCACTCTGGAACGTGTCTCAAATATACTATATATTAGTTTATATGTATTAATAATGTTAAATAACGAAAATGAATTTAACATCTCTTAAATCGTTTGATAAATAACTATATTTTTGAGATCTTTTAAAATATATAAATAACTTTCATAAGGGACATTTACCAATTAATAATTTACCATCTACGCACATAAAAAAGTATAATGTGAAAGCGATCGCTGAATTTGAATTTAAATCCACACCTGAATGTTTTTTTAATCATTTTTTAATGTAACACCATTTCGTCTGTGTCGCAATTGTATTTCAAAGCTGCATATTAATTATTTCAGCTCTTTAATGCAGTTCGTACAAAAGAGTTCTTCGTCGAGTCACTTTAAGTATAACAGCCAATATATCATTGATAGGCGATTAGAAGCCGGAAGAAAAAGTAAAAGTATCAAGGTGCATGGAGGTGAAAAAATCGATAGAAAAACTTTTTTTAAATTGTTCGCAATAGCAGCCAAATTGAACTATTTTTTGATAATAATAACACGTAACAATTGATGTAGATTCATAATGTATGTTTTTACTCATTATTTACTATTATGCCCAACCGTCATTTTGCCAACCTTCAAATTTGTTTTAAATTGGTATTACTTAACTATTTCATATTTTTTCTTTATTTTGTTTTGTCCTGTTGTTACCATTGAAAAATCGACTTGCCAAGAATGTTAGTTGCATTAATCCACCCATTTCAAAAATAGAAAAATGTCTGCTTAAATACATTATAGTTAGGTAACTTTATCAGGTGGGCAGGGATTTGAAAAGCTTCTTTTTAAAAATTGATATTTTCAATTAAAATCTGTTTGTTTAATGTTTGTAGATGATAGTACATCACATAATCAACAATATCTGTACTTCAGAGGTCAAAAAATCTGTTATATCTGGTGATAGTTTTTTAATTGTTCAGGAAGATTTTTTTTTCTTCGCTATGAATTAAATCACGTTCCATGGTTTCCGAAATGTTATGTGTAACGAAACAAAAAATGCATTTAAAGGAAAAAGGTCATAATAGATGGACTGAGACATGGTTAAGACAACCGTCTTTATAGGACTATGTGAAAATTGAATAACCAAAAAAAATAACATGGACATTTTCGTAAAAAAAGTGGACAACGAACCTTCTGATGTAAAAAAATGAAATCACTTGTCATAAAACACTAAACCACAGATTTTTTCAATTTAACATACTGGTAATATTTTTTAATCACTTCACTTTAATTTTTTCTCTATTGTTCATTTTTTACTAACCGAGGTATACAACGTAGTAATGAAACAAAATATAAATTCCCACAGCGTATAGTGCGAATTTCAAATATAAATAAATAAAGTCCTTGATCGAATATAAAATATCCATGGCTAAAAAAAAAATTTTGATTATTATCGAACACGATTTTCAAGTTCTAGCGCAAGCACATCGATAAAAGTTTTATCGACACTATCGGTTATTTGTCAACATTCCTGGGGTCCTAGCACGAAACATCGATGTAGATTTTATCGACAATGTGGGTAATTTGGAATCGTTAACATCGCCTAAATTAAACATTTTTATTAGACTTGAGTTGTCGTTTATTCGTTGGCGATCTGCAGTCGGGCTCGGGAACGATTCCAAATACCGAAATTGTCGATAAAATCTATATCGATGTTTCGTGCTAGGGCCCCTGAGCACGACTGATATGACAATTCACGTCGTCTAAATATGCTTATTTTATCGCGGCCCCTCAGTTCGTAGATAAGCTTGCCTGCATATCGCTGTGCTAGTTCAATACTATAACAAGTAAAAAAAAAAATATTTTTTGACTTGTATAGTATTGAATTAGCACATAAATCAACATAAACACGCTGCTTTTAAATAAACGGAGACATTTAATCATAGGAAAACGTAATTACGATAAATATTTATCAATCACAGGTAAGCTAACGTAGGGCGATTTTTTTCTCTAACATTGATTAAAATATCGATGCACGAGTAATAACCAGTTTATTTTGTTCTAAGGTTACCGATAAAAAACATCGACAAACCTTCTTGTCTTATCGATTCAGCTCAGTTATCGACGTGCTTATGCTAGTGCCTTTACTGGGTGTTTTTCGAAATATTATAGATGCTCGATACCTTGAGATATTTTATTGAATTTAGATGATTCTGGTAACAATGGGTTCAATTAGTTTGACAAAGTATAACACGCATCTAAACACACAGTCAAATAACGAAATCGCTATTTTTTAAGATTTAATACGAGTCATCTTATAGACATAAAATCAACATATTTTATTCAGTAATATAAAAAAAATGGTTGTTTGGATTTTCGTCACAATTAAATTGCATTCCACTCCAAATCAAGGCTGTTGGAAGCATTTATTTTTTGTCGCAGCAAATGTTATATTTATTTGAGTTTTATGGCAAACAAGTCAGCATTGACTGACTAGTGACCAGTAGAATAATTTACACCTACGGATGCATTTAACGACTCACATTATCTCAGAAGAATATAGTTGTGATGATATTTGTACAGGGCCGGAGCTGGTATGTTTTTCGCACGATACAGTAAAAATGGCGCTATTCCGTAAAAACTTGTTTCCATTTTATGCAATAAATACATTTTAAAAATCAATTAAACTTATCCATGACGTTACCTATGTTTGCATTTGTGTTCGGTTATTGTCGCTGGAAAGGCAAAAGAGTTTAAGCGATACCTTGCAAAAAAATAAGTTAAATATGCAGTTTTGATCAATTTTATTTGCGTCGAATGCTCTTTGTGGGCAAAGACTTTTGTGGCCCTAAAGAGCTGAAGCGCCATTGTGGGAAGTTTACACCCGAGAACTTTAAAGTTTTTTTATTGTTTTACAATAAAAATCATCAGTCTTAGGTACCTGGTTGGATTTTGATAAAAAAAAGATAACTCAGGTTACTCAATGCTCCCACTGAGTTACCTAAGCGACAAAAAGCTAAAAAAAAGTCCCAAACTTGTGTCGCTTGAGTCAAGCCTTCTTCCAAATGGTAAATATATTTTAGATGGCTGAAGGGCCACAAAAGTCTCCAGAATTAAAAGAGGGTTAAAGAATAAAAATAACTAATCATAACTGCATATTTAACTCGTTTTTGACCAAAGTTTCGCTTAAGTCCTTTTGCTTTTCCAGCGGCGTTATGTTATTTTCTTGGAGTAACAATGTATGAAGAGAGAGCTAATTCTTTTTACCCAACCTATACAAACTTGCGATAAATCACTTTCTCCGGGTTTTCACGTCGTACACCATGAGAGAGAAAGAGACAACAAAAATAACACACAGCTCTTATGTACTGTAAGGATGATCTTGGTCTCCCGCGTCTCCGGGACTCCGCCCACATGTTTTGAAATGCGACTAAACTGGACACAACTAAACGTTTTTTTAGGTTATACGCTATATTTTTGTTGATAACAATACTGTGAAAAAGTGGTTGTACGAATAAACAAAACATTATGTCGACATGTGCTATGAATGGATGTATTAATACCCTTGCCCTAGTCCTAGCCACGCCCAGGTCTGCCGAGTCCGGTAAATCAAAAACTGACCACACTGCCTTGGATAGGTACCACTCTATGTACTCTAAGGTTCTTTTATATTATTTGTTTGGCAGACCAACAGTTTACATACATACTAGGTAAAACATTATATGGGCAGTATTAATATGACTATAGGTTTCCACTTAAGTGTTTGTATATACAGGTGAACTGATACTGTAAGTAATTGAATCTAATTTTAAAAATTAAACAAGAAAACAATATATAATTTAAAAGAAATACAAATCAAATAAAAAAATAAGAGGCATAAATTTAAAATTTTCATATCAGTATGTTTAAAGGGTTGAAGAAAAGGAAAGACATGAGGGGGGATCGATCTAGATGTAGTAAATATGTATAATGATGATTGATTGTGATTTCAAGGTTTTTGTTTTTTTACATGTATATTTAAAGAAATATAGTTAAAGTTAAAAGACTGGTGGTACCGTGGGATGAGTAGTTATCTGTAGTTATAAAGGCTCGAGAGATCGTCGGTGTTATTTAAAAATAGATATTTGCGCACGCCGGGGTTTAAGTTTGAATTCCGCATTCGTAGTCGAAGACCCTCACCGCTCGACCACAGAGGCATGCACCATGGAAAATGAATCCAACAATCCATCTCATTACCCAAAGTGGTTTCACATATCTCACGCGGCGCATTATAAACACATGATCCAATGATGTTTTAACGCCAAGTGCTTTGTTCTCGATCTGATCTCTCCCGCGAAATGCGTCGCTCGCGATTACTATATATATATACGTTTGTAATCTCGATTTTAAAAGTGTTTCACTGTCGCCGCGCCGGGCGAGCGGGCCCCGCCGGCTGACGAGGCTCGCGTGCGCGCCCCCGCCCGTGTGCGCGTACGACGTACAATCTCGGCTGTTTCGTTTCCCATCTGCGCATTCCGTTTCTATTCGAGCGAGTGCGATGTTACACCCTCCACTGAACTCTAGGTATTTGTAATATCTGCAACAGCCTATAAACCATAAACAAACGACGGCCTGCATGGTCGAGCGGTAAGACGCTCGACTACGAATCCAGAGATCGCGGGTTCGAACCCGGCGTGCGCAAATAAATTTTATTTAATTGATATGTGTCATAACACATTTAATTGATTTACAATAAAATATACTATATTTGCGGCACGTTCCAGCGTGGTAGATACTCTTAGTATCGCCCTGGTGAAAGACCACTATTCAGAATTGAAACGTTGCTTAAAATGGATTTAGCCGTGTTTGGTGAGCAGATCAGAATAACTAGGTACTTTCCAACCTTCCCTTCCTCATCTCCTTCTTCTCTCCGTTACCTCAAACCTCACAACATACTCATTTTGGGGATGCCATAGTCACACTGGCTTTAGACGGTTGGGAGCAGTTAAGACTCTTGTGCGGTATGCACGTAAAACAAAAAAAAGTCGTGGTAGGTTATAGTACCTAACCGCATACATCATTTTTCCAGTAGTGGATATACTTCGAGGACCTCTAATTTTTTGTTGTTATAATGCCATTATTATTTGTTATACGGCGATTGAAAACACATCCCATTTCCGTTTGAAAATAACGTTACTAAATAACTAACCACCACGCCGTTTTCCGTAGGGGTATGCATAGAGGATGGACTGTCTCACAGCTCTGTCTTGGCACACACTCCTTCCTTCATTCACATTCATACATAATCTTATTTTATTCTTGTTTTTGATTCACTTGATCGTGATATGTTATCCTCGGGTGTCCGAGACTTCTTTTACCATTTATATTCGCTTCATTTATTCTCCTCACACTCCTTTCTTCGTTCATCTGCTCTACATGCCCAAATCATGTGAGCGTCCTTTTCTTAATCCTATTTATTACGCTTACATCAGTTTCGTTTCTTTCTTTAAATATTGAATGTTTATAATAATTGTTGATAATTTGTATAACGAAAGCACACGAGAAAGAGGGTTATTGTCGCGACCGAGATTTGAACTCGGGGCCTTCCGCTATCCAAACGAACGCTCTAATTACCGAAATTTTAAAATCCAAATTTTTAAAATTTGCATGTTTCGTTTTTCCAAAACATATATCCTCCACAACACAGGTAAACTTTTAGCGTGGAGGAGAATGTACATTATTTTGTATAACCATCATGTTGAGTAAATAAAATATAAAAATATGGTAATTGGAATCATGAACATTGTTTCAAGTTTTGTAAGCTAGAGGCTAGTAGAGCTATCCAGCATTATTTAATGCAAGCGAAGAGATTTAACCTTTAGAGTGGCGGATTTCCGCAAGGTACAACTTCCATCGTCCCTTAGTGACAATTATTGCAATTTCGTAATAACTCGCATGTGTTTTACAAAATTATGTTTTTGTTAATTATGCTATCTTTTCGGATAAATAATGTTTTTTTTTTTAATTCGTTATTAATGGTATAAATGTTTTTTTTCTGGAATAGCTACTTATATTCGGAGAATTCGTTTTTTCTCCCTCATGTCAGTAAAAAAGTTTTTAAAAATAATGTAAAGATTTTTGTGTTGTTTTATTCTATTTTCGTGTGGCTAAAATAAAAATGCTCGAGGTTTTCCTGTAAATACATACAGTAATTTCACTTTCGACTTTTTTTCTGCCGTACTGGCGTAAGAAAACTTTAAATATGTATTACTCGACTTGTACCGAACTTAACGCAATGCAAATTATCTCTACGGATTGATTATTTTGTTGACAAGCAGTTATGATTCATTTAAATATGCGAATAACAGGTTTTAAAGGAAAAAAAAACTCCTGAACAGATAATGATGAAGGCCCGGGTCCTATAGGACCCTCCGGCACACTAGAAATTAATCACTTGGACGCTGTTAAGTGGGGTTCAGGATTCTGTCATTTATTTAATGATGAAATACCTTCACTTTAGACACCATATCTATCTAGATATTATATTCCAGTTTGTTTACAAATAAACATGCTGCCTTAATTAGTAACTTTAAAAACATCTTTGAAAGTTAGATAATACTAATAGAGATATTAGCGAATCGACCCCGTGACCTCCACTACAAAAAAATCAACGGTCTCCACTGCTTCGGTCCTTAATCGAATTTAAATCACGTAGAAATCGTCAAGAAGTTGTTGGATAACTTAATAAACATAAACATAACGATAAACATATCAGTGGTGTCCATATTGGAGGCCGACCGCACTCAAACCGAGAAAAGTATACCAAGGAGGCTGGAGAAATCGCTTCACTGATACACTACAATCTAGTTCGGATAATCTCGCAGATAAATCTGCACTAACTACCAGGTCTGCGTGATGATATTCATTCCTCTTAAATGCCCAAGTTTTAAATTAACTATGTGACAAGATACGTTTTACAGACAGAGTGCTTTTTGTTTTGCTGGCGATCGGTCAAAGTAATTATGAACTGTGGGTTTTCATGGCACAGGGCCGCATCTGTGATGAAGTCAATACAAAATAGCTTCAGGGCTCTCATTCCAAGGGGATTCCAAAAAGACGTTTAAAAAATTATGTATTCGATCACTACAATCTACAGGGACCCATTTAACTGTAAAAATGATATTGCATAAATGCTAATTGTATTTTATGTGTCTTCTGTTGTGTTTTTATTAAGTGAATACCGCGCTAGTGTCCCAACTGCTCCCAACTATCTAGAGCCAGTGAGACTATGGCATCCCCAATTAGGGATGTTGTGAGGCTGGAGGTAGTGGTGAGGGGAAGGTGATTGGGAAGAGGAAGGTTGGGAAGTACCTGGCTATTAAAATCTCGTCACCAAACACGACTAAAGCCATTTCGGTCAACTCTGTTTCATATTTTATTGAAAGTTATTGATATGGTTTTAGTAATTAATATCACAATAAAGTACAAAGCTTGAATGAGTTAGTTCTAATTTTCATATTGCATTATTTGGCGTGCGTATTTCAAGGTTTTTAGTGAGTTTACCTTATTTATTGATAAGATACTGATCTGCACGCATATTGCAAGGTATTTAGTCCGTGATTTCATTAATTTGGAGCAAATTCGCATGCATATTTCAAGGTTTCTAACGCAAACTACTCAAAACAATACAAGCGCCAGAAGCAGAACCTCAAAACTGCCAGTATTTGTCCAACAATTTTTTTATTTATTATTTTGTTAAGTTTTTGCTTATGTGACCTTTGCCTGACGACCTTTGTGTTAGTGTAACGATCTTTGACTTTAAGTCCAGAGGCCGTCGGTTCAAAGCAAAAATAAAAATAAAAAACACTAATAAAAAAAATATAATTATGTCATGAAATCCGTGCCTGCTTTTCGTATTAACCAATTATAGAAAGATTTCGCGAAAAAAATGTCTGTTTTATGATTGATTGCATACAGCATGTGCATTTCTGTGAAAAGGTTAGCGAGTAGCATTCTAAATTATATGAGTTTTAGATCGAAATGCTAATTGGTGTGTCGACCGCTGGAACGATAATGATAATTTATTAACTATAAATAATTTCCTTTGTGAGTAAGTACGCACGAGTTTGATGTTTTCAAATTTGGAACCATGTTAATAGAAATTATCAAATTATAAAATAATATTTTCAAATTCCCACCTACCTAATAAAGTACCTACCTATAATGTATTTTAGAATAGACTATTCTATATTTGAAATGGGTGGATTAAAGCAACTCATATTTTTTCTTGGCAAGTCAAGTATCTCGTGAAGCTAATTGATTAACTAACCTTTAGGTAGTTTCTTCACAGGAGTAGGCAGATACGATAATCCGACATACATCTCTATCTCGGCACACCCTGCTTGTTTTATTCATATACATTCATACTCTTCTGTTATTCCAACCCGACCAAAATATTTGATTCACTTGATCGTGCCGTGTGTTTAAAAAGCATCTCCGATTTCTTCTACTATTCACTTTCACGTCATATATTTTTCTGAATCAATCTTCCCCGGACATCCGCTCTACATGTCCAAATCATACAAGTGTCCCTTTCTTAATCTTGTTCAGTACGCTTGCATCAGCCTTGCATTCTTTCCGGAGCTCCACAATTGTAATACAGACATAAGTGCATTTACCACACGCACGACTCAGGAACTCATTTCTACAGCATTCAGTCAGTTCCAGGGTGAAACATACTCTAGGTGTCACCCTGTATTAGACAAGCATTCAGAATCGAAACACTGCTCAAACTTGCTGGAGCTATGTTTAATAACGTGATATGAATAGCCAGGTAGTTCCCAACCTTCCTCTTTCCTGTCGCCTTCCCTTCTCCTACCGCCTTCAACCTCACAGCGTTCCCCAAAGTGGGGATGCCATAGTTCATTAGATTTATAGAAAATTGACGATTCTTATTAATGTTTTTATTCGTCAAAGTAGATTTGCAATCTAGTTTTATTGAGGAATGCACAATTTTACATTCTCTATGGATTAAAACTTTCTCAACAAACAATGTTGGATGCGCAAATCGACAACTTCGTATTAGAGCTGTCCAATGTTTCATCTCTACATGTTTATTGTTAGAAATATAGTTTTGTTTTAAATGTTATGGCAAACTTTAAACAGCTTTAATGCTATGTCAACAATTTGCAAATCCAACATTGTTCATCGGAACAGTCGACATGGATGCCCCTGTTAAGGATCAGCACCCAAAAATAGACACTTTTTGTCTTTCTAGTACAAGCAATACTACAAATGATTCATCTGTCATTTCTATAAGGGTAGTTAGAAAAAATAACTGAGGTTTCCAGTGAATACAATCACTAAACAGTAATCTTTAAATTATTTATGAAAAGCATATTTGAATTTTAGGTAAAATGTTAAAAAATGTCTTTTCTGGTTTCGAAAATGCACCTTTTACTGACATTTTAGTATGTTTTTCACAGAATTTAAAGGATTACAATTGTAAATTTGTGTTCACTGGAAACCTTACACATTTTTCTAACTACCTATATAAAATTTACAGATAAATTATTTGTGGTTTTGCTTGAATTGGAACGATACAAAATGACGTTTGCCGTCATTTTAAGTGCTGACGTTTAATGTGATATCACATAAAAAAATATTGTTCTATTTAGAGCACTCATAATCTCGATTCTCTACCACAATGAAATCAAAAACGCCGCACGTTTTTAGTAAATTGCCATCTCTGGTCACTTGGTAATTTAAAAACTGGAAAATTGGTCAATCATCAAAAGTGTATTAAGTGGTTCGGTGTCACGGAGAATCATCTCGGTCAGTCGGAGCATTGCCGGTGATGTAACCACGTGCTCATAAACTTGGATGATTCGAATCATCAGCCGCGTACGAGCTCCACAAAATGATCGCCGCGAAACTGGAAATACCATATTGATAGCGTTTACATCGACTCAAAGATTATTTTAATGTCAAGGATGCAGCGAAGTTATTGATTCATGTTTGATAGTGTGGTAATTCGACGGCCTCCGCACGAATTCAAATTGCGGTAAATAACGTGCGCAAACAAATTTATATTTTCCTAGAAAGCAGTCACTTTTTGGTTTGACATATTTATTGAAAATGAAATAATAACTTTGTATAAGCCCACAGGTTTTACTAATTTTTTTTATGACCGATCGGATTCGCTTAGCCTAAGCATCACCAGGGCACAGAATTAAACTAATAATTAATTTAATTTTGTACCCTGATGATGCTTAGGCTAAGCAAAACTAAGAAAAGTCAGGTACTTCCCAACCTTTCTCTTCCCAATCTCCTTCCCCTCCCCACTACCTTCAGCCTCACAACATGCCCTATTTGGGGATGCCATAGTCCCACTGGCTCTAGACGGTTGGGAGCAGTTGAAACTCTTATGCGGTGTTCATATAAAAATTTAAAAAAACCGGTCGGTCATAAAAAATAAATTATATTCGTGGTCTTATAGAAAGCTATTTTTTCATTTAAAAAAAAAAATACTGTTTATAAACTGTATTTACTGAACACCTTAGACATTTGCCTAGCTACTCGTATAGAATTAACAAATGAATCGTTTGTAGTATTGCTTGTACTAGAAAGCCACAAAGTGTGTATTTTTGAGTGCTGACTCTTAAGCTGGAACTGTACAAAGAATATTTAAAAAAAAACATTTCAGTAACGTGTGTCAATGCAACTATTAATATGTATCTTCATAAAAAACACCACGTTTTCATAAAATCAATTAGCTGTCTCAAAGAAATAAAACGCTTATTTTTTAATAGCAAAAATAATTGGAGTCAAGATGTTACACTAGATTTCACGTGAATCAATGCTTTCCCTTCGCTTGACCTATAAAGACAACGTAACGCATTTTCTAAAGTTCGTACGTCGCTCGCATTAACACGATCACTATGCAATATGTCAACAGCGTAAATCTTCAAGTTGCGAAATGTTCTTGCAACCAAATGTAGACATCTGCCGGTAAATGCCACCGGTTTAAACTTGGCCATGGGCGAGACGTAGAGGCAGGGCTGCCGGAGGAGGAACTCTGCTGCGTTATGTCATCAAATAAATACTTTGAATGTTGCGAAGCGGTTTTTGGGAAAATATCATTCCTCTCGGGTGGGTGCTTAGAGTATACAAGAGGTAGCCCAAGCCAAGGCAGTGAAGTCAGTTTTGGACTTGTTTTTGATGATTTTAACATGACTCGGCGCAAATGGGCGTGGCCAAGACTTAGGCTACGGTATTTATACATCCATTCATATCACATATCGACATAATGTTTTTGTGTATTCGTATAGCCACTTTTTCACAGTATTTTTATCAACAAAAATATAGCATCTAACCTAAAAAACCGTTTAGTTGTGTCAAATTTAGTGGCAAAATAAAAAATGTTGGCGGAGTCCCGCCGTTAACCAGCGAAAATAGCCAGCTTAAGATCATTACGACAGTATATAGAAGCGGTCTAAGAAATTTGTTGTCTCTTTCTCTCTCATGGTGTACGATGTAAAAACTCGGAAAAAGTGATTTATTACAATTTCGGATGGGTTGGGTAAAATAAATTAGCCTCCCTCTTATTATCCCTCCATATATTGTTACTTCAAGGGTGGGTGAGAATTGTTAACGAAGACAAGGAACAAGGTATTATAGATCAAACAGTTTTTAGTGAAGTTGATAGATATTGACTCAGAAAGGGGAAATAAAATAAACTAAATATATACGTAGTTTCCTGGTTGCAATTTTTTTAAAACTTAATAATTATTACGCCATTTTCTTTCGGCGGTAGCCAGAGATAATGGAAATGCACACTTCTCGGTCCTTTTAAAAAAAAAAGAGAACATCGCACAAGAGTCCCAATTACTGCCAGTGAGACTGTGGCATCCTCAATTGGGGTGTGTTATGAGGTTAAGGGTAGAGGGGAGGGGAAGGAGATGGGGAAGAGGAAGGTTGGGAAGTACCTGACTCTTCATATCTGGTCACCAAACACGGCTAAGGCCATTTCTACCAACGTTTCGATTATGAATGGTGGTCTTTCACCAGGGCTAGGTTTTATAGGTTAGGGTTGTTTATTGCTCGATGTTACGATGCAAGTGTTGGAGTGTATAGTATATAACCCTGTCAGGTCACTATGCGATTCTAGTGAGCATAATTTCGCAACAGATGTCGTGTTGTTGAATGTAAAAGTGAGATGATGATGTTAATGCAATAGAGGCCGCCCGTGACGCGAAGCCACGACGTTACATAGGTCGCTACTTGCGCAATCGAATGGAACTAATTCTTTTTCTAACATTCCTTAAAATACTAATTGACTAGAATCATTGTTTGATCAGCACCGTTATCAGCTATCGGAAGGTTGAAGGAACCAAAGCGCAGTTTGAACGCAGTTACTTTTGACATTTACCACTTCGAATGACGGTCGCAGTTAAGCACCGATTCTCGGCCCGTCAGCGTTTGTTCAAATTTCAAGTTGGGTTTTTTGATCAAGCATCAAGCGTAGCGTTTTAAAAAAAAATCATTTAGACCGTTATTTAAAGTGGCGAATTGAAAAAATCACAAAAGCGCTGTTTGACGATCTGACGAAAAGGTCAAATTTAACGGGGCTTCAAACAATAAGGCCTAATTAATTGATTGAGTAGGAGTTTTTGATCTTATCATGTATTTGAGGATTTCCAATCTCCTTTGAGTATCCACGGTTTATTTGGATTTATATTTTATTTGATCATTGTATTTCAGTGGGATTATTATTACATCCAAAGATGGCAGCAATTGACGACAGCATTTATGTCAAGGAGCAATCGATTTGTATTCATTATTTACCATTTGCAGAGGAGCGTATCTATGTTAAATCACGCAGACTCTTGCGTAAAATGTAGTTATACCGCTAGATAAAACATTGGATACTTTTATTGTTTTGTTACCTTGCTGACAGCTATTTCGCCATTGTATAAGGTTTTAGATAGGGAGAAATAACCTTTGGTATAAAAGCTGTACGTGCTCTCTTTCTCTTTTCAGAATAATTAACTCAACATTTATATTTACCACGCGCTTTCGATAAATAAAAAAAAAATCACAACTGGACCGAAATCGTATAAATAGCTAGTTTTGAATAGGAAAAGGGGCCAGAGTTAATTATTTTTAGTAGCCGGCATTGCCAGAGTTTTCAGCACTCTTTTATTGTATCGAAAAGATAGTAAAAATATGGTGTTTCGACTAATTTTTGACATTTAAATGGACATTTCAAAGCTCGAAACTTCAAGATCAAAATTATGTTGACCTAGATTTTTCAGTCCGACAAAATGTGTACAAATTATAGGACGCCAGAGCTCACTGATGGAGAGTTTGTATCGATTCATAAAATAGAACTACCCTACAGAAGTTAATTATCTAAACATTGTTTAAAAGTAAACATTGTACGCATGCTGCAGTGTAAAGAGGTTAAAGTATTTGCACTGCACTCGGGAGTCGCGGATTTAAGAGTCAGCAAAGTGCACAAAAGGTGTTGAAATGGTATGGGATATTTGCATTTATTTCCAGAGTTAAAGATACTTCTAGTAGTGCCCTAGTGCGAGGCCACCATATGCAATCAAAATATTACTTGAAATATTTTTCGCAATATGTATTAACAAGATTTGAATAGCCAAGTGCCTTTTAACACTACCAATTGTTTTTCTTTCAACTTACAACATTCCTTAAATGAGAATGCCTCAAAAACCTGGCTTCGGGAAGTGGAACAATTGTGCGGTGAAACATAAAAAAAATAATTACATTCCAAGTTAATCGATTCACCTGTTATTATACCACGAAATCATGTGCGTAGAAAATACCCACAGAACTCGAGGTCTGAGAAATTCACAGAATTGCTGCGGACTATAGGACAAAGAAAATTGAAGGTTAAAAGATACCATATCTGGAATTTTTAATCGAGTCTAAGTTCAAAGAATAATGCGTCATAAAACAACACATGGTTTAAATATTCTAATATTATCCTTGGGGTAAACTACGGAGTTTATTTTAATGTTATGTGGGCTATTTTAAGGAGAAATCTCGATGGTGAATTGTTTCGAGAATCGTATGGGTGTCATGGACGGACATTTTGAGACACGTTATAAGAATTTTTGTGTTGAAAATTCTGGATTATGCAGTAAAATTATTTTCTTGGTATGTTTGTATAGATGACGCCCTTTTTCAGCCTGAGTGGCGATAATTGAAACTAACTTTACTTGGCAAATTATATCGAACAACAATGGTATTTAATTTTGCGTGACGTTTCCTTTTGCTTCCAAGAACAACGATATGTATATATATATTACATTAATGGAAGAAGATGCCGTTTCTCCCCAGGGGTAGGCAGAGAGGACGGACTGCCATACAAATCTGTCTTGGCATACACTCCTTACTTCATTCACATTCATACACACTCTTCTGTTATTCTGACTCTTCACATGGTGCGATTTAATTATATGATTCACTTGATCGTGCCATGTCTTTCTAGGGCGTCCCCGACTTCTTCTTCCATTAACTTTTGCATCATATATTCTTTTCACATTTCTTTCTTCGTTCATTAGTTTTCCATTCCCAGACCGACCAGCTAAGCGTTCCTTTCTTAATTCTATCCATTACGCTTACATCAGCCTTGTATTCTTTCCGGATATCAACATTTTTAAAACGGTTATACATGGTTTTACCGCACATACGCCTTAGGGATCTCATTTCCATAGCATTCAGTCTACTTTCATCCTTACTCTGCCAGTTATGATCAATATTACAAAGAAGAGTAATGCTTTAATAAGTTAATTTTAATTCTAAAATTATGTTATGCAGTATATTTTCGATACACTTCTATAATCATTTTCCAATTTTTATAGCGTCATTTTCGTGAAAAAATCATCTGAAGGCACATAGATACCTTAAGTATCGCCCTTGTGAAAGACCAACATTTTAAATCGAAACTTATTTAGAATTGATCTGTGTTTAGTGACCAGGTCTGAAAAGCCAGGTACTTCCCAACCTTTTTCTTCACCATCTCTTCGGACTCACTTGAAGCAGGTATACCACCGCTCAGATCAGAGGTGATTGGTTCATAGTTAACCTTGCTGTGATAACTGTTTGTTTTTTAAGATTTCGTAAGATTGTTAAATTGACCTAATCGAAGGAAGTTGACAAAGCGTCCTTGAGATGATATTTCACAAAAATGTTTTAAGTATTTTTATCAGTGTCTAAGAAAAAATCATTGTATTTCTGTATTATTCATGTCCGATGATTGAGGCTTATTGTTGTGCGTGGTTGTATTCACTTTGTTAAAAGGCCTCACAGCTTTCGCAAGAGACATTCATAAATAAGTAATGAAGGCGCTCCGTCGTATCATTCATCTCTCGTTCCTCCCATTGAATTCAAATCACTTTCATTCCGCGTTTACCTCGTACGAGATTCCCTCGAAAAAAACACCATAAACCAAGGAATCCATTGTCCATTGTCCTAACTTATAGATTAATCGATGGCCTTACACGAATAATGCGATTACTTTAAGAGTAGTTACTAAATTAAAATTAAAATTAAATTAAATTAAATTAAATTCACGTAGTTGCAAAACAAATCTAACGCCATTGTTGGATTTAAAAAAAAAACAGTAAAAATATTTTTGATAACAGCCTAAGGTAAAAGGAATTACATCTCTACAAAGATTTTATTTTAATACCTTTTTATAGTAAATATTGCACAAGAGTCCCAATTGCTCCCAACCGCCTAGAGCCAGTGTGACTATGGCATCCCCAATTTGGGTATGTTGCGATTTTTAAGGTAGTGGGGAAAGGAAGGAGATGGGAAGATGAAGGTTGGGAAGTACCTGGCTATTTAGGTCTGGTCCCCAAACACGGCTAAAGACATTTTAAGGAACGTTTCAATTCTGAATGGTCGACTTTCAGCAGGGCGATATTTAGAGTATCTACCACTCTGGAACGTGTCACAAATAAAATTTATTTGCGTGCGCCAGGTGTGAACCCGCGACCTTTGGATTCGTAGTCGAGCGTCTTACCACTCGACCACGTAGGCTGTCATTTACAACTGAGGCCAAAATACGAACTAAAGACGCTATGTTTTTTTTAAATTATTTTGGTTTCAAAATATTTTCGGTTGGGGTCCGTATAAGTTCTATTTTTGTGATTAACATCGATGAAAATGGGAAAAAATATAGAAATTGATGCACCTAACATTATCGTCAAGTCTGAGGTGTTCATGAACGTTGGGCATACTGCAAATAGTGCCGATAATACCATTTGAAAACAGTGTTGCATTGCACCCAGGGACCGAGGAATCAAGACCCAGCGAAGTGCACAAAACGTTTTTCAATTGTTTAGGGACATTTGCACAACGTTCCAGAGGTTAAAATAATTGACAACTTTGCCGTAAATACTTATCCACGTAGAAAAGTTTGTTAACCTTTCCGTACCTGAAAGTAAAGTCAAACGTACGATCCGAAGGGGCAGACGTAGTTGCCTCATTTGATCTTGCTTATTAAAACATTTTCGTGGCATAATTTTGTGTTATTTTTTTTTGGTAATACTTAGAGAGAAGTATATTCATAGTATTTCAGTATTCTTTATCTAAGATGTAAAAACTCTAGTTTGGATGAAAATAGAACCCCCCTTCGGAACGGGAGTGTTACTTATAATATTCCGTGTTTTGTCCGCATTACGATGACATTTTATAACTTTTAAAACGCAATTTATGTTTTTTAGAATTTTTTTTTTAAGTAATAAAAAACTCAAAATTAATTAGATTATTCAGAATAATATCTACTCAGTTCTCGCAGTTAATTGTGTCGTTCTGTGCTCGATTACCATCTCGGGGCTAGTCGGGGGGAGGTTGCGGGTTAAAATCCCGGCGTGCGTAAATTATTTTGAATTATTTAGTATTTTTTATTTCACATTTCATAATTACAAAATAATATGAATATAATATAATATAAAAACATGCCCTGAAGATGTCACGAAAGTGACGAATCTGGTTGGCACCCTAAATATAAAAATGTGAACAAAACAAAGCTGTTCAATGATGATGAATACTGAATGTTCACAAATATATCATATAAAACAATTTAATGAATATAATTGTTTTCGCAACAAGTTCTTGCGTATTCTGTATTTGTTTATGAACTTAAAATTCAAAGTTGCTTCACGTCTTAGTAAAAGTGATATATATTCAAGCAGGGAGGGATTGCCGCCCAGTTCCCAGAGAAAGCGTGCTGATAACAGCTATTTATTATATTAAAAAGTACAGGCTATAATACTATAAATATTAATAGTAAAGAGCCCTTTCACTGGGCATAACTTGTTCTGAAAAGGGATTGAAAGTTTACTAGCTGAGAAACCTATGGGAAAGGCTACTACGATAATCGTGTAAATTAGTATTTTTGCATTAAAACTTTTAACGGTGAAGTTTTAGTGAAATAACTTATTTTATTTTTGATATAAGGAAAAAAACCGAAAGGAAATTTTGAAACCGATAAAAAAATCAATCTTCGAACGATATTTTTTCTATCAGTCTGTTTTTATTTTTGAACTTTTCCCGTGACATTGTTCTTTGATGGTGGTTAATTCGGTCCTGGCGGTAGGTTGTAGGCGGTTGTCGGTAGGTAGTGGAGCGCAGGCTGTGGTTTGAGGTAGTTTTGCATGCAGACTGTATCACCGCCGTTGCCTCATGCGACAGAAAGAAAATGGCCGACGGAACGTGATATTGACGCCATGATTTCTGGTTGATTTGTGGAATTTAGGTGTCACGAGTCGGCGCAAAAGAGAGGTGCATAATGCACGTGAATATTTTGTTATATTTTAAGAATGGATACAAAATAATGGGCCATTAATAAATATGCTATTTTTTTCTTTATTGAAAGAATATTATCGAGATGTAACAGAAAAAAGGCACAGAAAAAAAAAAAAAAAACAATTTGTGACCGAGACTCGGACTTTATCTTTTTTAAAATTTTATTAATTCATGTGTTTAATTTTGACAAAGTACTATCATAACACAATAGCAAACATAGATGGCGCCATGGATATAACTATCCATTTTTATTTAGATGAAAAAGAAATTTTGTTACAAATGACAGTGAATGAATGGTTGATATAGTTTAATTGGTATAACGGTACTCCCAGATAAAGTAGGGGTTCCGAGTTCAAGTCTCGGTAACAAACTAATCTTTTTATTTTCAATTTCATATTCTTTGAAACTCGGTTATATTAATTCAACAATTTATTAATATTACAATGATGCGCAAAGCTTTAATAAGTTAATTTTAATTGAAAAACTTATTTATTTTCACTCTGCGCAAGAGGTCTTAATATAAGGATTATAAATCATTGTAATAGGGAACGGAACAGTCCGGTTAGTAGCTGAGAGGACAAACGCGTCAGATTCCCACCCGGACATCGTGGGTTCAATTCCTCCGCTAGCTAAGTCCTCCATCATTGAACAAGAAACATCTTCTGCTTAATATGATGGCGGTAAGAGTTTTTCAAATAGTGTCAAGTTATTCGTAACCCGGGAATGTTTGTCTTTCTTTATAATAAAAATAAATATTTTTAAATATATTCGATATAAAATTTTAAGAACGAAGTATATGTGGCATTTCCCATCTTTTGAATAGTTGGAACACGAGGGACTGAACATTTCTGGTTGCCTTTGGTACAATTGCGACAGTAGCTAAAGAAACTCTCTCAGAATCAAACGTTGACTTGATCATAAATCAAACTACGTCTCTATGGTTCAGCTCAAAAACACCTAAAAATGCCTTTTAGTGAAGACTTTTTCTCACAACGAAAAGAAAAGTATGCAATTCCGGAAAAAAATGGTTTGCATAATTTCCCTTTTTGGCTGTCTTGAACAATTGGCATAAATTTAGATAGGCATATTGATAGCTGACGCATTGTATGATTCATAGATTTTTTCGAAATATTGATAAAGAATATACATACCTACCTTCTAAAGGCATTGTTTAACTGAATAATAGCCTTCGAAAAGAGAAAAAATCTCTTAATATAATTGTTGCGAAACATTTGTGAATATTTTTTCTCCCAGTAATTTCGCACATACGCAACAAAGAAATCTTCACTTGAGTACACAGTCAAATAGTTACAAAAAATGTTTATTTACCATAATATCTTGCAACGAATTCTGTTTAAATTTTGGTTTGTCAATTAATTTTCTCTTGAATATTTTGAGATCGTTACTTGAAATGGCTTTAGCCGTGTTTGGCGACCATATCTTCCCACTACCTTTAGCCTCGCAACATACCCCAATTGGGGATGGAATAGTCTTACTGACTCTAGACGAGTTGGGAGCAGTTGAAACTCTTGTGCGGAATACATAAAAAAAAATACAAAAAAAACAAAAAATAAAATAATAAAAAACAAAAAATTGTAATTCAAATACAACGAATTCTGTTGAAATTTTGATTTATCAATTGATTTTCTTTCGTAAAATTTTAGATATTGTCCTCAAAACATAAAAATATAAATTATTGAAAAATATCAATAATTTTCAACGGAATATGGAACAAAACACAGAAAATAAAAGCATTTAAAAAAATACAGTATTTAAAAAGGTTTCGTTAGCTCGATTGGCAGAGACGTCACTCACGAATAGAGTAGAGATTCCAAGTTCAAGTCTCGGTCGCAACCTAATATCTTTATTTTCTGGGTCTTATTCCGTCTCATATTCCGTTGAAAATTATTGATATTGTTTCAAAAATCAATATCAAAATAAACCTTTAATATAAGTTAATTCTAATTTAAATATAATAAATAATATTCATTATCCATATTGCCTACTGCATAAGGTATAGACATGTTAATTAGCGATGTCTTGGTAACGGGGAAACTTGTTCAACTCTGTTATTTGTCCATACAATTTCTTTGTTCGACAAATTATGTAGACAAGATAATATTATGTAACCATAGGTCAGGTCGGCTTGTATAACACTTAACGCCGATAACTTGCTCATATTTCATGATGTAATGAGGCGCAGAAGAGGATGCAAATCTTTGTAAGGCAGTGAGATTGCGTACAGATCGGATACTCGGATTAAGAATCTAATGGAGGGATAGCTAATTTGTTTTACCCAACCTATTTTAAATTGTAATAAATCACTTTCTCAGAGTTTTTACGTCGTACACCATGAGAGAAAAAGAGACAACAAATTTTTTGGACCACTTGAACGTATCGTAAGGATGTTCTTAAGGTCCTGGTTAACGGCGGGACTCCGCCCACATTTTTTATTATGGCACTAAACTTGACACAACTAAACGGTTTTTTAGGTTATATGCTATATTTTTGTTTATAAAAATACTGTGAAAAAGTGGCTATACGAATACACAAAAACATTATGTCGATATGTGATATGAATGGATGTATAAATACCGTAGCCTTAGTCTTAGCCACGCCCAGGTGCGCCGAGTCATATTAAAATCATCAAAAACAAGTCCAAAACTGACTTCACTGCCTTGGATAGAAACTACTCTACCAACTCTATGGATCGGATAGTTAACATTTTAACGATAAAACAGAAAATCTGTTGGATGTTTGAAACAGCTTGGTAGAATACTCTGTTTAAAAATGGCATAAGCCGTGTTTGGTGACCAGACCTGAATAGCCAGGTACTCTCCAACCTTCCTCTTCCCCATATTCTTCCCCTCCCCACTATATTCAGCCCAAATGGGAATGGCATAGTCTCACTGGCTCTAGACGGTTGGGAGCAGTTGGGACTCTTGTGTGGTATTCACTATAAAAAACACAGCAAAAGCTCTATAACGGAGAGCTGTGTCAGTAATTAACAAGTGTTTTCAGGCTATAACAGAATTTCCATCATGAGCTAAAAAGCTTGTATATGACCGTCTAATTATCGTAAATAAGGCAACGTTAAATAAAGTCCTACGAATTCTGTAATTAGAATTTCGATAATGACCTAATAAGTAAAAAATCTGGAGGAGGGAAAGCTTTTAGCTGTGAGTTCTGGCGTCATGAAATTTACACATCTTTTCTGTCGGAAATGTATAGACCAAGGAAACTATTTTCAGCTCACAATGTAATTTTGTCCAAAAGTAAGACAAGATCTATTATTATTTATTCTTCTTGTAAAGAGAGTCAAACCGCAGGAAAATTCACCTAGTGACTATCAGATGTAATTTTTCTTTTTAAAATCCGGAAAAATTAACTTTCGAAAAAATGTTTTTTTGTTTTTCAAATCGTCAATAGTTTCTCAATCCACCGCAAAAAATGAAAATTAATTCGACTGAATTGTAAGTTGGGACAGTAATATAGTTTTGTGTACGTGTTGAAAAGGCCATAGCCGACACTGGCACGGAGTCTACGTTTTCTGTTTCAGCGGAATACTAATCGTCACGTAGTATTTCGGTCACTTCGTTATTTTCACTCTCACTGAAAGTAGCGTAATAAACGATCGGAATCGTAATACGGCAAAGTTTGTGTAATGTCGTTGACAAGATTTGAATGCGTAAACGTTCGATTGAAAAAAAAAATTTAATAATGATATAGAATGTTTTCTAGTCTTAACACGGACATATAAAAGATTTGAATGGAAGAAAAGGAAAATCATTTGCTGAAGAAATTATATGAATTCAAGAATATAATGTAATGAATTGTCGACAGAGGTCCTTACATATACAAGCACAGTCTTTAAAACACCTCCCAAGTTCAGTAGAAAGACTTCATTCGGAAGAAATTTGAAGCCAAAAATGCAAAGCTTTAAATAGGCGGTTAGTAGCTGAGTGAACAAACGCGTCGGATACCCACTAGGGCGTGGTGGGTTTAATTCATTCGCTGGCTAAATCCTCCATCATTGCACAAGCAACATCTTCCGCTTACTATGACGGTAGCAGGAGTTTTTCAAATATTGTCAGGTTATTCGTAGCCTGGAAGTGCTTGTCTTTCTTAAAAAAAGGAATAAAATAAAAGCATGCTTTAAATATTAGTCGCTAGCTTTGACGGCTTACGTGGTCGAGTGGTTAAGGTCCTCGACTACGAATCTAAGGGTCAAGGGTTCAATTCCCAGCGTAGATGACTTAAGCCTTGTTTGGTGACCAGATCTGAATAGCCAGTTACTCAAAAACCTTCCTCTTTCCCATATTTTCCCCCTCCCCACTTCCTTCAGCCTCACAACATACCCCAATCGGGAAAACCATAGCCCCACTGACTCCAAACGGTTGGGAGCAGTTGGGACTCTTCTGCAGTATTCACTTTTTAAAAAATCTTTACTACCCGACTTCGACTGAGTTTCTACATATTTTTTGGGAATTTTTATCTTAGTGAACACATTTTTCAAAAACGTGGAACAAGTGGCATAGTTTTATGTCTTATTTTTAGATGGTAAAATGGATATTGGAGCCAGAGCTTTAAAACAATAACTAATTGTATCGAAACCCCTAAATTGTTTAAAATCCGATTAAGGTTAATTATTTTGACTTTTTTATTATGGTTTGTCCCAAATATACGTTAAATCGTATTCGTAAAAAGCATTAACTTTGTGGCTTCTTATGATAATAATATAAACACAAGTATTTGTTTTAAACCACTTTATTTTAACACATCGATAGAACGGTTTTGGAAGTACCTTTTCATCGTCAGGACAATATTAAAGCTAACAAAACTAACTAATTAGAAAGTATTAAATGTATGAGTTAATATTACATTTAAAATGGAACACAATTGCTTCCCGTCCCTGAGTGGAAGTAACTTACATAGTCGCATTGTTTAAATAACCGAGTCCATGATTTGCCACTAAAATTTAAATAACTAGATGCCTACCTACTTTCCAACCTTCCCTTTCTCCATACTTCCATTACCCAATCGGGACTGAAAAAGTCCGACTGATTCTGGGAAATAAAATTATTGTGCGAGATTAAACATTATTGTCAGTTGTTCACTACTCACTCACAGTTGTGAACAAATTTTGAATGTGCGTAGTAATCAAATAATAACAGGCGACAATTGCAAATTGAGGTTAAAGTTTGGCGTCAGCCTCCGAGCTCTAAAACTACACTATGCATCGCTATCGGCTTAAAGCAATGAAGGTCACAGTGTCCAATTTAATTCGCTTACAATGATCATTTAGCTTTGTTAAGTTTTGAGTAATTAAAAATTCATTGTATCGCCATCGCGGTGCAATAATGTGACTAGTATCTCGTGCCCGTAAGCAATTTACATTATGAAGTTGTTGGGCAATGTATCCATTCTTGGCTAATAACTTCAGGTTATTTTATAGTAGTTGCTCTCAAATGTAATCATGTGTGTTGAAGGTACGTTTAAGTGTGTTACGCCGGGAGATTGGGCAACCTTTGTTTGTATTACGCGCTGTAAGCTACACGCTACAAATTACAGAGAAAAGACTCATTCCGATGTGGAGACTTTAAACGCGGTGCATTTGTCGCCTTGCTGATTGTATTCCCTTTCAACTCCGCCTTGCTGATTGTATTCCCTTTCAACTCCGCCTCACCTAGACAAAGGCTTTACTATCTTTGATTCAAAACTCGGACAAATGATGTAGGTTGAGCATATAGCTTTATTGCGAACAACCAGTAGTATAATCAAATTTAAAGAACAATGGCTGTCCAACATTTAAAAAAAAAATCATTTGTTGTAGAACCAGGAGACAAACCCTAGTGATATTTATAAAATAGACAATTCTTCTATCAACGGATAGTGGTAGAATATCCTGACTACTTTTAAATCAATAAAACATTTTACCTCAAATTTATTCGTTTGAAATTAAAAATACATCGGTCGTATTGGCACACCAACTAACTTTTTGTTTACTGGACCATCTATGATTAAAATAAAGACATATAATTATCCCGCACAAGAGTCTCGACTGCTCCCAACCGTCTAGAGCCAGCGAGACTATGGCATCTCCAAATGGGGTATATTGTGAGGCTGAAGGTAGTGTATAGGGGAAGGAGATTGGGAAGATGAAGGTTGGAAAGTATCCGGCTATTCAGATCTAATCACCAAACTCGGCTAAAACCATTTCAAGCACCGTTTCGATTCTGAATGGTGGTCTTTCACCAGGGCGATACTAAGAGTATCTACCACTCTGGAACGTGCCCCAAATATACTTCTATTATATGAATTAAATGTGTTATGAGCGTCTTACCACTCGACTATGGAGGCCGTCGAAGTTTGCTTCCGTAGTCGAGTGGTAAGATGCTCGACTACGAATCCAGAGGTCGCGGGTTCAAACCTGGCGTACGCAAATAACTTTTATTTAATTGATATGTGTCACGATACATTTAATTCATATAAAATGATATGTAGTATATTTGTGGCACGTTCCAGAGTGGTAGATACTATCGCTCTGGTGAAAGACCAACATTCAGAATCGAAGCGTTGCTTGAAATGGCTTTGGCCGTGTTTGGTGACCAGATCTAAATAGCCAGGTACTTCCCGACCTTCCTCTTGCCCATATCCTAACCTTTCCTACTACCTTCAGCATTGCACCATACCCTAAATTAGAGATGCCATAGTCTCACTGACTCTAGACGATTGAGAGCAGTTGGGACTCTTGTGTGCGGTATTAACTATAATATATATATATATATATATATATATATATATATATATATATATATATATATATAAATATATATAAATATATAAATATAATCACCCATACGCAGTTTTAAACGCCACTCACTTCTGAAAGAGGCTTTATATTAAGCTGGATAAACGGACCAGCTGGCTTTCAAGCTTTAGAACGAAATAACAAAGAGACATAAATATTTCTTAAAGCTAAACATTTTACAGTATTTCAGATACATCGGAGATTGTTGGTTTTCCGCTATCAATAGAGCTAACTTTGTAATTATTGTGTTTAATTTAGCATTAATTTTCATTGTTATAAATTGAAATATACAAGCTTATTTAAAATACATATTTTGGTTGACCTCTCCCACTCTTTATGCAGGAAATATTTTGATTAATTACATGGAAAATGTCTTGAAGGCCATGCGGTAACGAAACTATCAGAATTTAATACAATATAAGAGAATTTAATACAAGTGTTGCCAAGCATAACAGGTTTAATGTGTACCTACCCCGATAAATCATATAACTTCCTACATATGTTTGTATGATAAATGTAATGTCGTGGAAAATGTTTCAATCTAGCAAAAGCGCTTTTAGTATATACGTCAATTGTTCAATAATAATGATAACATTTAGATAATTTGTGTAGCGCCATTTTAGTGAAAAAATTACCCCGAGGGCGTTGCGTAATATAATTTAGGGCAATGTAATATAATTATCTTAGATTTTCGACCCCTTGTAATAACAAGGTTCCATCTGACACGGCAATGTTATGCGATAATGGGCTCTATAGAAAGCTACTTTAGAGTTTATTATCGCACAGCGGGGCGTTGTCAGATGTAACATTGTTATTCCAAAGGGTCGTTTTGTTGATTGGGCGTAACCACCTCCAGAATGGTCGTAAGTAGATTTGGTTTGGGTTGAGTAACAATTTTTTTCAAGATTTTGATGGGCTTGAATCATGGGAAGGTTTGCAGATATTGTATTAATGTTGGTTTCAGAAATAATATCATCGAAATGATAATTCGTGTTGAAATTCCAATTTAATATGAATTTGTGATTCAAAAACCTTTATATCTTATTTCTACTTATATATTTTTGACATAGATCAATTTTAAAGTTTACCAGTTTGAAGACGCCCGTTGCAAGTCAAAACCGTTCCGGCCATAAATTCACATGAAAAATATGTATTTCATGATAATTTTATGCACCAAATACAAATATTAAATTTTCTTTGGCTGCATTGATCCAAATCAGATGAAATTTTGTACATTATGTACAAAAGGTAATTTCAAATTGATTTTTAAAAAAAATTTAATAAGAGATCCATATATGATAACCACATATTATTTTATACGCCCAGTTCACCCTGGTGAACGACCATAATTCAGAATCGAAACATTGTTAAAAATGGATTTAATCTTGCTCAGTAGATTTGAATAGCCAAGTACCTTCCTCTTTCCCATCTCCCAAACATTCTCACTACTTTCAGCCTCAAACCATACCCCAATCGGAGATTCTATAGTCTCACTGGCACCAAATGGTTGGGAGTAGCTGGGATTCTTGTGCCGTTAAATAATTTAAAAAAAAAAAACAATGACAAACTATATAAACCCATATCACTGTATTAGTAAGATTGCAACAATCAAATTCACCACTTGGAAAGAGTAGAGGCTCTAATTCCCTAGAGCAGATCATACCAAATAAAAATAAACGAAACTCTTATCACTGTATTTATAAAATATGTTTGCGGAACGCTATCACTTTGTGGTTTGACATTATACTTAAAATTGAACATTCACTTCGTTCAAATTTAAAAAAATATATTTTGAAATTTTGTCACCTACCGGTTTTATTTATACCTAAGCTTCATATGAGAATTATATGTTTAATTGTCAGTTGATGAAGCTTAAAGCTGAAGAAAGGCAACACATGTATTCATAAATAACCGATTCAATTAAAGTGATGGCTTATGCAATTTAAAGAATATTTATTTAACTATACATATTTATTTGAACTTTTAGACAGTTATACTATTAACGAGATACTTAATAGAATCCCGTTAGATTCAAGTTAAATGAAAAATACTAACAAAAAATTGTAATTTTTTTTATTTAATTAAAAACGTTTTTGTTGCTATAAGTTTTGCAAATTAAAACCACTGGTATAATTGTAGCACTGCAATATCTATTCCATGTCTAGCATTTTGAAATAAATCGATTAATATTGTACGTGTTTTCGATAGTCAAAACTGATAATAAAACCGCTTTTAATATTGGCAATATTTTTTCAGTAGTCTAGTCTAAACCGGGTTTCTTGCTTGACTACCCGGCGCGGCGTTGAAATACTTTAGCTGGCGTTAGTTGGATAGGACAACGTAGACCGTATTACTTTCCGTACCACCTTCTGGTTTCACGAAACTATATTTTATTTATTAACTAGTAGTTACTATCCGGTTTCAACATCTTTCGAAATCTTTTGTTCTTAAATAACAACTTTAAAAACAATGGATATAGGCGTCTCGCCTATATTTCCTTTGTTATATGGAAATTTCAAAGCTTCATACCATGATAAAAATGACCTTTCATGTTGAAAATAGTTGATTTGACCAATGATTTCCAGAGATATGAATCCGAGCAAATTTGAAGATGTCAGAGTTTTTGCTACGTCAAATAAACTGATTAAGTTAACGTTTAAAAAAACATATTATTTGTGAAAAATCTGGCATATTTTAAATTTGCAGATTTTAAATTATTTCAACAACACCTTATTTTAAAGATTCGCTATTATCAGTGAATATTCTAAATGTACATGTATACATATTAAAAATGTTAATAAATTGATATGTACATTATAGATAAATAATAACCTCTATTAGCAACCCACATGCAAGGATAGTGCATTGTTTTATAAGCAATGCAAATAATTAATAGTAATTATAAACCTTGTCCTATAATAAATTGTAACAAAGAGAAAATGCGTTTTGTGTTCCTGATCAGTTTCTAACTGTTTTCGGCAAGGTCTAATAACAGGTGCTTTTAAACTAACAGACAAAGGTCACGTCGAGGTCATTTGTGGGCAAAAAAAAGTCAAAATGTTATCTTAGGTCAGTACCAACTCCTGGCGCCACGCCCGGATATTTCGGAGAATCCGGGTTCAAGTCTCGGTCACAACCTAATCTTTTGTTGTGTTTTTTCTGTTTTATAATCTTTGACTATTGTTATGATATTCTTTCAGTAATTAATTAATATAATATAATTTGCGATAGTCATTGTCACGATGTTTTTTGTACAGATTAATTCAATTTACTACATTCGTATTTTTTGTGATAAATAAAAAATAAACTTTTAAAATATTTGTTTTTGAAGCCTGGTCTTTCCTTAATTAAAATTGTTTAATTAATATTTTAAATACACATTTTTTAATCATGAATTTAGCATTACCTAGTTCATCGAGCATTCAACATTTACCCTTGAATTACTCATGTAATCAAGTATAATTAATTTATCTATCGAATATGCACATTCCTGATTTTAATACCCATTTACCGATCAATATACAATTATTACATCTAATTTGAATAGTGCATTAATCCATCCAATATTTAATTTATTCAATCCAGAATGCATTATTCCACTCAATATACGACATACTGTCTTTAATCAAGGAGATAACATCAAGTCCTCAAATACAAAACTTTATATTTTTTCAAGACTTAATGCATTGATCAATCATTTTTTTTTAACTATCAAGACAAATTTACTAATCCATCATTTTTTTTAACTATCAAGACAAATTTACTAATCCATCAAATGTACAACATACTTTATTTTATCAATTATTATTGCATTAATTCATCTTTTTTACAACATTGTTTATTTTATTACGAAAAACGCATTTATCCGTCTAAAATACAAAATTATTTATTTAATTAAGAACATTGAGTTTATCCATCTAATTTACAACATTGTGTATTTTATTAAGAATAATGCATTTATCCATCTAATAAACAACATTATTTGTTTCAAGAATACTACATTAATCCATCTTATTTACAATATATATTTTTTTATTCTGAAATCTATTAGTCACTAACAGCTATATTTTTTAATTAATTGCATTTTTTATTACCTACCTTTTTTATTCATTCAAATGCATTATAAAACAGATGTAATTGATTTTAATTTCGTTTATTTACAATAAAAGCAATAAATTGTAGAAACGAAAAGGTCAAGAACAAACAACAGTTGAATAATCAAATGCATTTATATTATAATGTGAAGGATTATCGATGGATAATGTAAATGCAGGCAAATGCATTAATAACATGTATTTTTTAATATAAAGACGGCGCTAACTCTGGCGGTAAGTCAAATTGCCCTGCCGTCAAGGCGTTTCCAATAAACTGCTGACGTGTTCACAAAAAAATACAAAACATTGCTGTTTTATGTTAATTCAAAACTTTGTAATTTTTCTTTGATCATATGCATTTGTCAAGTTTTTTATAAAACTGATTTCGCTTCTAACATAACATATTGTATTCATAATGATGAACTGGTATTAAACCGGTGTATCGTTTTACTATAAAAACATCAGTCGATCTAAAAGCGAAAGCATTTATTTCTTTTAATTCGGCTCAAACTAATTTATGGTAATGCATTCGCTGCTATATATTTGTAGATGAAATAAAATTTTGATTTTAAACATATTTTTATTACACTCGAATGTAAATAAATACGGTGCAGTTGAAAATGTATATCACAACAATATGATTAGGCGTATTTTTATTCGTTTCAGTAATTAGAAGTTTCTTAACTCATATGGCAATAACCAGTTCTTTTCAATCTTTTAATATGATAGGCTATTTTTAACTCAAGTAAATTGCCACTTCTCTTGCACAGTTAACAAAAGCCTTCCTTAAAAATTGAAGCAATTTAATGTCCCTATTTATTTTTTAAACAATAAATATAGGTTTTTTAGCGAAATAACTAATAAAATGTTTCCCTCATAATGCCGGGTACATACACAAGTCTAAGTACTTACTTACCTGAAAATTGAGAAAAAAATACTAACAATTATTCAAAATTAGTACATCATAAACATGTGTATAATTTAATAAGGTTTTTCCGGCAATATATAAAAATACTTTTCAAAAATATGTGTTCGGTTTTGTAAAAATGTGTCGTTTTACATAAAATATACCTGGCGCAGATTTTCTCCACAAGAAAAACACTGTAACAGCTGTTAAGTGCGGGGAAACACGTAGAAACCCGTCGATTAAAAAATAACTTATTCTTTCCTCGGCAAATACACTTATTCCAACTCAATAATGAACGCTTCCGTCGATCTGATATAATAGAAACTGTCCAATTGTCGTATGATTGTGTGAAAAAGGCGAAAAAGAAACTTCCGAAATTCGACTGTCGTCAACATAAGTACAGAAAAACAATTTAAAAAGCTTAAAACAACGAAATCGAAAGGTATTCAAATGCTGCTGATAAAAACAGACGAATCGCTTACAAACTCACTCTCTATGGCAGTTTTTTTTGTTAATTTTTTCAAATTTGTTGAACTTTTTTTCACTCCGTTTGGTCGCGGCACGAAGTTTCACGGAGGCAACCGAACTCTTCCGAACTACGGGACACACTGAGCGCTCGAGCGCTCCTATACTCTCGAAAGGAGTGATTCTAGAACGTTCGTTCTCAAATCACGATGTTTGTTTTTTAATTAAATAAACGGGTATTTTTTTAAATTGTCAATGACTTCTAGCGCAAAGCTGTTTTGTCGATGATGCGTTTGAAGTCAAGCATTCTCTCAGACGTAAGTATGTAAAGCAGTTGCGAGAATTTGTCTGGTGTGTTCAACGTACAATTAGCGACATTGCGAGGTCAGTTTTAAATCGATCGACTTATGAATTGGTTTCCGAACTTCCGGGAAGTCAAGCAATGTTTTAATCCTGTTATACATTACAAGTCCTTGAACGAGGTTGTCATCGAATTGTCGTATAATTCCACAGTCAAGGCTATTTCCAATCATTGACATAAACACACAAAAAACTGTTTCCGGAATAAGCATAGCTAAAAAACATTGAACTTATTTTTAAATAAAAAGTAGAATAATATGTATCAATTGGTGTCTGTTTACTCAAATAGGTACTCTTAAAAACAATTATTTAACATATTTTAATTATTGCATATAAAGTGTTTGTACGTGTTTCTAATATAGACATAACATATCAAGCTGTTGAAATAATTTCTTCCTTTGATACTATTGTATTAAAAAATGCGTTTGAAAATAGTTTTGATGGCTGTCGATGTGAAAAATACGTAGGAAGTTTCTGCCAAACAATTTCAAACATCAATCTAGACGACCGGTTTTGTTTTTTCGCATTTTGTTTAAAAACAGGTTTTATAAATAAGGAGTAACCCATTAATGTATTCACTCGAGAGGCAGTATATCTGCCTGTGATCTCATGAATCTTGATACAAATTTAACCTTTTGATAAATACATTGGACTCATGTGAGTTTATTCAAACAAAAAATTACACGAATGCGCGCAAATTACAATAAAAAAATAACAAAGCTTGTGTTCGATGCGACCTTCGCCGGCGGGTAAGCGAGAAATAACATTTGCCGTTTTTTTTTGCATTTGTTTTGTCATTCTAATTTATTTAAATGGGAACCACAAGCGCTGTAGATTTCTATGCCCAGTAAATATACATAATTATGTCGATAAATGTTTTAAAATAAGAGACCATGACATCAAGAACTGCCGCTCGTGGAGAGGGTAACAATGAATTAAAAGCAATTACTCTGTTTTGGACCTCCGGCCCGGAATAACCTGCCTGTACCGTATAATTTATCGCATTCCTGCTATTCTGCCCGTGTACCTTCCGTCATACATTAGAACAAAAACAAGAAGGCTGGATAGACCGTAACAATATTATTTCGATAAGATCAGTATGCTAATTTATCGTCCCAGTAAATCAATATAAAAAACTGAATTATCTTATCTAGCCACAAAATGATTTTTACAAAGTGGAGGTTACGCAATATGGCACTCTCAACGTGGGAGAATATTTTAAGGGATAAAAAATGATAAAGGGGTGGGAAAGGGCTAATGGAAGGTTTGAAAAACTTCAATATTAAGATGTAATCGTTAAACATTGCTAAAGCAATGTATTCTTTCGCCACGGTGATACTAAAAATCTATTCCTTACTAACTAGTTAAAAAAATAATAGTAACAATATGTTTTATATTCTACCTCTATCATGGTTTAGTGGCTGTGACTGTGTTTGGGTCAAAGGTGTAACTCTACATTTTTGCAAGCAAATTTAGGCACATTTTACACTGTCGCAAATCTATGATTAGCGCTTCTATGTAAATTTTGTATCGCTAGCACTTCAAATAATCGCCCCGCTAACCACCGATCATCGGCTCATTTCAGCATTTGATCAAATTATGATCAGGTGTCAAGCATAACAGCATGGCCGTTGTGTTATCACTAAAGCCTACATTTTCTTGCAAAATATGTGGAATAACGCCTTTCACTTAAATACAGTCGATACGATTGAGTCAATAACATATTTATTTTTTCAATTGCACTGAACCCTTGACTTATGAACCATATACGTTTACACTCTCACAAGTTACTACCAAACCGATACTGTTTTTTTTGTTGTATTTTTTGGAATAAAATAAAATATTTTAATTGTCACGTTTTATAACCGGACAGACTATACAAATCAGCCGCGAATTGACTCGGCAGTTACCTAATACTTTCACATATGACCGATTTCAAATCTATCAGAAACTCTGATGTTAATCCAGCGAATGCGCACGCGAATATGCACCTTGGAGAATATACATATAAAGACCGAAATCGCGTTTTGGGAAAATGCACTTTGCGTTTTTGCTGCGCTAATTTGGACTTTATCGAAAGGCGGTGTAGAGGCTGTTTTCCAATTGTGTGGAAATGATGGAAAATTAATACTTGTACATGGTGTCCCAAAAATCAAGGAAAATTTTGTAGTGAAAATCCAAGAGATTAATATTTAACATACTACGTCATTAATTACATTAGTAAAGTTGTAACTTAGTCCATGGAGCGGTGGTTGATTGCACTGCATTTAACTTTACGGGTTCGATTTCCACGAAGCGCAAAAGTTATTTAAACGTTTTTTTAAATTTAATTTATGGACGCTTCCAGGTCTGGGTGTTGTAAGGTTATTTTTGTGTTACAATATACGTTGCAAAAATGACTTTAAAAATGTAATATCTTTTCATACATGTCAAAATTTTGATATATGTTCATATATCCATATACATTATATTATTAGGTATAATTTTCATGGTTTCCGGCAACGCATTGTAAAATTTCATCTCTTTATAAAGAAAACTGTTTTGTTTACTGGATTTATTATTTCTGCTAGTCTCTAGATTTCTTTGCTTTTCCCTTGTATTATGTCTGGGAATATCCACGTTTGTATGTGTTTGATGTCAGCATCTGTTTCACTGTTGGCCAATTTAAAGTTTAAGTTCGTCTGACATTTTTGCTACTTTTGAATATCTATTTCGTCTAAGTATAATTCTCATTGCTCTATTTTGGAAAATTTGAAACTTGTTTTATTATCTGTCGTTACACAAGAAAATAATCGTTGAACAGTACAACAAATGTGAAGAAATAATGAAGAGGTAATGAAGTAATAAAAATGAAATTTTCGATGTAAGTCATTATTTAAAAGTTATACTTAGTAGTAGCCTTAATTGTAACTCACTAGTTGAAGATATTAGAAGTAAGCCATTAATAATAAATCTTAACTGTAAGCTATTAGTTTTAAGTGATAAGTTATAGGTTGGATAAATCAACTTGAGGTGAATTTACCACAAAAACGGCGCTATAAAAGTTATCCATTTATTATTATTATAATAAACGAAACCACATAGTTTTTTTAATTCCATTTAACATACTTCCGGTTGTGCGTTTTAGGCGGCCCTTTTTTCCATTTTCGAAATTTTCACGTAAACATGATGACGTAGCACATGCTCGATGACTTTCCGTACACCCTGTACATTATTTTTAAAATTAAACGAGTGTAGATATGTGAAATATTATTTCGGCCGATGTTGGTCGCCTACCCATAAGAACAGTACAGGTTTGTCGCTAGCAACTAGTCACTAGTAACTAGTGGCCGGGTTGTGACACTGACTACGGCCGTATTTCAAGACACACCAGGAAGTTATCAAATAATTATTACTTGTGATATGGTCCCATTTATAACTAAGTCGTAGTGCATTTTTTCTCTGCCATTTACCCGAAAGTAAAATGGCAATACGTTATTATGATGATTGATTTGCTAATTTGATTTAAGAAAAAATGAGGTTATTTTTAATGAAATTAAAAAATAACTTTGTAAAAGACCCCATATATTTTATTTTTTTTATGATCGAACGGTTTCGCTTAGCCTAAGCATCATCAGGGTACAAAATTAAACTAAACTAAAAACGCAAAGTGTGCGGTAATATATACATTCAAAGGGAGAACACAATATAAAATAAAATAAGAGAACAGTGAGAAAACAAAAGAATAACATTTACATAATAATTATTTAAATTTATTTTTTATTAATCTAATGGAAAATATTGGATACATATACAGACACGATTATTTTAAACATACTTTTCAAAATATATATTATTATATAATAGATTAAAAAAATTGACTTATACCAACATTAATGGTTTTGGCAAATAAATGTTTTTATTTCTTTTTTATATTGAAGAGTTTTGTCTACTGTAGTAATTTCTGTTGGAATATATATTTTTGAAGAATATTATACGAGAGATGGAAAGGCTGATAAAAGTATTGAAAGAAGGGCGATGCAGGAAACTCCATTAATGGAGGACTTTACTCTGTTGGCGCAAATAAAAAAAATGTGAAAAAGAACTGAAGCTAGTAGTCCACAACGGAGTTATGATACCAACGGTGGAAGGATAAAAGTAGACCGAATGCCATAGAAATGAGATCCTTGGGACGTTTTTTAAATATATATTTTTTTACAGTGAATACTGCACAAGAGTCCCAACTGCTCCCAACCGTCTGGAGCCAGTGGAACTATGGCATCCAAATCGGGGTATGTTGTGAGGCTGAAGGTAGTGGGAAAGGGACGGATATAGGGAAAGGAAGGAGATGAGGAAGGGGAAAGTTGTAAAATACCTGGCTATTCAGATCTGGTCACCACACCCAAATTGGGGTATGTTGTGAGGCTGAAGGTAGTGGGAATGGGGAGGAGATGGGGAAAGGAAGGAGATGGGGAAGGGGAAAGTTGTAAAATACCTGGCTATTCAGTTCTGGTCACCACATCCAAATCGGGGTATGTTGTGAGGCTGAAGGTGGTGGTGATGAGGATGAGATGGGGAAAGGAAGGAGATGGGGAAGGGGAAAGTTGTAAAATACCTGGCTATTCAGAGCTGGTCACCAAACACGGCTAAAGCCATTTCAAGTCATATGTGTAGTAAAACCATTCACTGCCGCGTTAAAAAAGTAGAGAACCGAAAATAATGCAAGGCTTAATGCGTAATGAATAGGATTAAGAAAGGAACGCTTAGGTGGTTTTTGGGCATGTAGAGTGGATGAATAGGATTAAGAAAGGAGTGCGAGGAAAATACATATACGGAGCGAAAGCGAATGATAGATGTCGGTGATGCCGAGGGAGACATGGCACATTCAAGTGAATCAAATACTTAATTTCAACAGTCAAAATAAAAGAAGAGTGTGTATGAGATGATATAGAATGAAGCAAAGAGTTTGTGCCAAGGCAGAGTTGTATGGCGGTCCATCCTCTCTGCCTACCCTTGCGGAGAAACGGCGTGATTGTTAGTAAGTCAGGTTATTTTAAGGTGAATTCCGCACAAGAGTCCCATTTGTCCGAAACCCATCGGACTATGGTATTAAAAGATGGAATTTCTAGAATATTTGGTCGTTTACGTCTATTGTCTTTTGTTTTACGTCTTTTCTTTATTTTCATCAAAGCGATATTTTATGCATATTTTCTTGGCACCCAAATCCTTTTCTTTTTTGCGTAAATACCGCCTAAGAATCCCTAACTGTCCGAAACCCATAGGAATATTATGCTATGGGACTATAATAGCATCATCAATCGGGATATGTTACGAGGCTGAAGGTATTGGGGAGGAGAAGGATATGGGGAAGAGGAAGGTTGGGATGTGTCTACCTGTAGCCATCAAAATCTAGTCATCAAACACGGCTAAACCAATTTTAAGCAACATTTCGATTCTGAATGGTAATATTTCAACAGGGTGACACTGAGAGTACATAATAATAATAATAATATTTAGATGATTTGTTTAGCGCCGTTTTTTGTGAAAAATCACCTCAAGGGCGCCGTACAGATCTTATTTTCTATTATTACATATTAATTCCTAGTTCAAATGAGAAAATATACAGAAACATACTACTTACCTAGCAGGTCCTATCAAATAGACACAATTATTAACTTAAAATTATAATTAAGATATTTTAATTTTTTTTCGATTTAGGGCATGGGAGCGAAATTTAAAAAAATGGACTCTCTTAATTTTTCATTCGGTACAGGATTTGGTTAAAATTTGTATATCTAAAGGTAATTCTTCGAGAGACAGATTATGTTGAGATTCTTTTAATGAATTTAAGGATATGAGAGTCTGAAAAGGTAAGTTTTCAGTTTGGACCGAAATTCTGTTGGGCTCGTTATACATCTTAGTTCCGGAGGGAGTTTATTCCAAGCCTTCGGCCCCGCTACTCCGTATTCTCCCCCATACTACTCTGCAATATGTTGCAAAGGTACTATAATTTATTTTTTTATGCCAATTAAATATTGATCTAAAAATTGTGCATTAAAAAAAAAATAACAATATTATGAGACACGAAAGCAGTTTCCTGCTAATTCTTTTGAATTTAGTTGCTTCATAAAGTTGTTACTTGGAGTGACTCTTTCTTAGTTCGTGATAAGTAATAAAAGTTTCATGTTACCGCGATAGGTGTCGCTAAAATTAAAAAAAATACCATTCTTAACCATAAAGCACAAAATCGGTTGGTCTGAAGTACAACAATTCTCAGACGGTGTGCTATGGCTTCATTAAAATAGCACAGGCATTTTTGTATGAAATTTCCAAGTCGACGCAATATTTTCAGATTATAAAATCATTTATCTCGTGAGCTACGACACTTGTGAAATATCAATTCAGCTGTAGAAAATAAGACAAGTTCTTCCTATTGTTTGTTCCACATTTTTCAATTGATTAATAGTAAAAAGGGAGGGGAAGGAGATGAGAAAAAGGAAGGTTGAGAAGTACCTGACTATTCAGATCTGATCACATAACACGGCTATTACCATTTCAAGCAACGTTTCGATTCTGAATTGAGGGGCTTAGAAGCAAAGGCAGCAATCTCCTTCATTTTAAATTATTTCTTGGAAAGTTGATTTAACGTTTAATGCACTTTTCTTTTGTGAATATGTGGATAAATTTAGAGATGATTGTTTCAAATGGTTCCTAGTTTAATTTGCACTAACATTTTTGTACACTTCATTCTCAATTTCTTTATAATAATCATTCAAAAGTTGACAATGCCACAGAACCGATTTTGGAAATTGATGCCTTTGCTTCTAAGCCCCTCAATTGTAGTCTTTCACCGGGGCGATACTTAGAGTATCTGCCACTCTGGAACGTGCCGCGAATATACTATGTTGTTGCTGGTTAAATAAAAAAAAATAGTTAAATATGCAGTTTTGATCAGTTTTTTTGCATCGAATGCTCTGACTCTCGTTTGATTCTGAAGACTTTTTTGGCCCTTCAGCCATTCAAAATATATTTACCATTTGGGAGAAGCCTTGCCTCAAGCGACACAAGTTTGGAACTTTTTTTAGCTTTTTGTCGCTTCAGGTAACTCAGTGAAAGCATTAAGTTACCTGAGTTATTTTTTTTTTCAAAATCCCACCAGGTTAAGACTTATGAATTTTATTTAAAAAAAAACCTTTTATGTGACCTTGCTGTAAACTTATGAAAATGGCGCTTCAGCCCTTCTACCTTTCCGCCAACGATATATTATTTAATTTAAAGAATATGTGTAATAACACATATTGATTAAATAATATCCATTTCCCCCGTTAGGCCTCGAGCCCTCGTCCTCCGAACCGCTCAGCCACGTAAGCCGATAACTTTCTGTTGATGTCTTCGCGGAAAATACAAAAAAAACATTTTTTTGGTTTTTTCATGAAATAAGAAACTTTCTTTCAAAACATCTTATGTCAAATAACTGTTTTATCAATTTTATGTGATTTTTTCAACACACGTTTTCCTTTCTTGTTTCCCTCCCTTCTCTGCCTCTTTCAACTTAACAACATTGATATAATTCAAATAATGTAAACACAATTTTATCTATGCGCTTTGAAGCTGCGAGATATGTTTTGTTTGCTTTATATATATTTTTTGGAATTTACTAAGGTTGGCCGAGATTCACATTTGAATTAATTTTGATGAATTTGTAACAAAAATATTAAATGTTTTCCGGGGACGCACTCGGGATGTGAGGAATTTATATTTTAGGGTAGTAAAAAAACCCTTACTATTTACATTCTTACCGTGAAACGACTTCTAAAATTTTCAAATCGTTTTTCAACGATAACACAAGCGGTAGGGACTAGATATTATGTTCGATGAATTAGTTACTTCCCGAAGATATTCATCGGAAAACATTTGATATTTTAGCAATATTTTACCAGAAATAATTCAAATGAACACCTCGGGCAAAGCACTTGTCTAGGCCTGCTACAGCAAATTCAACTTTATGTCCCTCCTATACGCCTTGCATCGAAAATTCTTTTTGCCTTACGCCGTTTTTGGCTCAAGGCTGCTCGATAGCCGGCGGATAGAGACTTGGAATTTATACTTAGCGTCGGCGTGAATCCTGAGTTTATTTTGAGGAATACTTAGTGAAATTTTATGTTTTTTACATTTTGACTTCACCTACCTATGAAAAAAAGTCATTGTATTTTACCGCAATTTAATAGAAAATGAACGAATGCAAATGAATTTGATTTTTTATTATATTTTTATAGTGAATACCTCACAAGAGTCCCAACTGCTCCCAACCGTTTAGAGTCAGTAGAACTATGGTATCCCCGATTGGGGTATGTTGTGAGGCTAAAGGTGGTGAGGAGGGGAAGGAGATGTGAAAGGGGAAGGTTGGAAAGTAGTGATCTATTTGAAGTCTCCTTCCTTTTTCATTTTGGAAACGCCCATTACTTATTTATTTGTGGTGTGTCCTCTTAAGTAAGGCGGAATTTGTTACAATGTTTTCGCCTTAGAGTACATAGGGTGGTACCTATCCAAGGCAGTGTAGTCAGTTTTTGATGATTTTTGCCGGACTCGGCAGACCTGGGCGTGGCTAGGACTAGGGTTTTGGTATTTATACATTCATTCATACCACATATGGACATAATGTTTTTGTTTATTCGTATAACCACTTTTTCACAGTATTGTTATCAACAAAAATAAAGCATATAACCTAAAAAACCTTTTAGTTGTGTCGAGTTTAGTCGCATATGAAAACATGTGGGCGGAGTCCCCGGAGACGCGGGAGACCGAGATCGTCATTACAGTACATAAAAGCGGTGTGTGTATTTTGTTGTCTCTTTCTCTCACATGACGTACGACGTAAAAACCCGAAGAAAGTGATTTATCGCAAGTTTGTATAGGTTGGGTAAAAAGGATTAGCTATCTCTCCAAACATTGTTTCTCCAAGGTTTTGGCAAAAGTCGACTTGTACGGATTATGTCAACAGTGTTGAAAGTTTAGTGGATTATTAGTGTTTTGCTTTGGTTAAATCAATAATCTTACAATAGTGTTGATTTGTATTGTTGCAATAGTAACATTCCCAAAATTGGGATGCCAATATTCGACTGTTATGTGTAATATAGAATAGGGGTACAATTATGTAGGTACTTAAAAAAATATATTTTAAGGTTTCGTCTGTGAATTTTGAGCAGAAAAATTATCATAAAGATCACATTAATTCGAACCACTAGATTGTCAATAATGCATTGTCTAGGTCGCATCCCACGTTAACTATAAAGCAGAAAATCTTTTTGCCTGAAGATTTACATTTTTTATGGTAGTAAAAAAACAGTTTCAATAAAATAAATTACTTTTATTCAAAGGCATAAAAACTTACATCATAAAATGAAGACATATTTTAGTTTAAGTAAATGGTTTGAAAAGCATTTAAATAAATAAGAACCATATAAAAAAGCATCAGTTAGTCAGCATGTTTAAATTGAAATATATATTTTTTTAATAATGGGAGGTAGGTACTAACTTTTGTACACATACAAAAACAAAACTGGAAAGAATTTTTCGTAACTTGACAACTTTTGTCAATTATTAGATAAATATAAATTCTAAGATTCTTATGGTTAAAGAAAATCGTAAATGGCCAGATGTAGAAAATTCTAAATCTTCCAAAAGATACATGCGTTTGAAAGTAAGAAAGAGTTGGTAAAAAGTTTTTTTTAAACATTCTTAATTTCTATGTAAGTGTTCTTTATAAATGAATTTTACTCGCATTAAATAAAAATTGGAAAAATACAATTAATATCTAAAAAAATTAAAAAAACATTTAATAAAAATTAAGATAATTTTTTGCAGCATTTGTTTAAGCTGCAACCCTTGTTACAGAATAGAAAACATTTGTATTTTAGGAAAGGTTGTTTCAATAACATCCACAAAAAAAAATGGCAATGCATCATCTCAAAGTTCCTAAAAACACAAAATTTTAGGCTGTCAAAATTGAATTTGAAATATTTAAATGGAAAATATTTTTGATGTGTAGTTTTTTAAATTTATTTGTTTTTGAATATTTTTGGAAAATTAATTTGAAATAAATATCAAACGCTAATATTAGCTGCACTTGTTAAGTTTACTTTATAAATATTTTTTTAATCTCATTTTCGTATTTACAATAATTAAACCATAGTTAAATAAATGTTATGCGTCTTCGCTCGGTCCGGTTCTAGCCTTGGATGAGGTTGCCTTCTTTGTCTTTGTAGAGGTCATCATTGACGCTGTACAAAGATGTCGCTTTTTCACAGTTTACCTGAAAAAATATTTGAAATCATTATTAATCAACAATAAAAACTCAAAAAAATTCCTTGCTTCTTACATAGTCATTAAAATTACCACTTACAGTTTGTGAACTTTGTTACTCAAATACAGTTTTCACCAATCAAATCTGAGCGAACGCTAAGTTAGACTTTTGTGTTTTATCGGGGAATCGCTCAATGCATAAATATAGCAAAAGGAAAACATTTCAAGAGCGTTTAGGGTGTTTATTGTGAAATAAAATTTAATTTTACATCTTGTAGTGCTCATACCGATATTTCTAAAATATTTTTTTTATAAATTAATGATTTTGACTCCGCTATTCCTCCCGAAGGGGGGTGACGTAGTTGCCCCATTTGATATTGCTTATTAAAACGTTTCCATGACATAAGCTCGTGTCATTTGTTTTTTGAAAATACTTAGATGAAGTATTTTCATAATATTTCAGTAATCTTTATCTAAGATACAAATCGCAGGAAAACTCTCATTCGGGGGGACATTAAAACCCCCCTTTGGAACGGGAGTCTTAACCTAACCGAGCCATATAAACTTGTAGGAAATTTCGAAAGTTTAACGCTTAAAAAAGGTTAAGATTTAAAAAAAATAGATGCATGCATTTTTTTTGGTCTTGGAACAAAAAATACACCAACTTTCAATCTTCCGAAAAAGCATCAATTTGACAGTAATGAAATTGAAACTAAGCTGAAATTAGAAAAATAAATCTCTTTCTTTTGGATGGTGTGGGGTCAGAGGAGAACAATGAAGTTAGCCAAGTTTATCAAGTTTCATCCCGTGGACCTCACTAACTCCTCGGGGGATTAAATTAACCGAGCATCTGTCGACTACATAGTCGAATGCAAGAGATGTGGTATGAAACTTACATTATAGAACCAGTCGCAGACCCTGTAGGCTTGGTTGAAGACGGTGCCGTTGGGGCACAGGAAGGAGTACTTGTGTCCCGAGGGCACGCACCAGTGCCAAACCTGAAACCATTCAAATAGAAAATAATCACTTGTTGCTTACAACACAAACCTATGTTTGAACAGGGTAAGAGATAAATACCATCAGTCAGAGTTTTAACGATTTTGGTGAGAACTTTTGGCTTTGTTGAATATGCCTGGAGCTTTTTGACTTGAAATACGTAAGAGCTTACTAATAATAATAACATTATATACATTTCGTTGATTTTTAAAACTAATCAATGTAAACAGTACAATAAAAAAATATGTCGGGAGTTTTTGATTTTCCATAAAGATAGAGTGAATATCATGCCTTCCTTGTAGAATCTTTTGTTTATTTTTTGTTTTCGTATTTTTATTTAGATGTATGCAAAACAAAATTCACACATCTAGTAAGAAAAAACATTTTTACATTTCACAATAATAGAACAAAGCATATAAGGTTCCTATACACAGATATAAATTGAAATCTTAGTAATCTTAAGAATGATAGGTTTTTTTTAACATATTCAGCACAAATTCCCCGAAAAGTGCCAAGGCTTGAGGCTTCTTTTAAGGCATTTGGAAGACTATTAAAAAGTTTTTGGCCTTTATAAAACACGCTGTTTTTAGTACACACAAGTTTCGTTTTGGGAAGCCTAAAATCATGACAACTTCTCGTAGAGTAATTGTGAATATTTACATTATATATAATATTATTTAGCAGATATTTAGGGAGCATGTTATTTTTAAGCTTGCAAATCATCGTTAAAGTATTATGTATTATATGTTGTTTAGGTGTCATCATATTTGAATTTAGTAACATAATTTTAACTCTAGTAAAAATATTACATTTCAAAATCGTCCTCATCCCCCTATTTCGTATAACCTGCAGTTTATTATTTTGGGCTTCGTTACATAAGAATAAAACACTAGAATATAATATATATAAGCGCTCCTCTCAATACAGGATTTCCTAGCCAGACAGGCACAGCACAACCACCTAATAATAATAAAAATCAAATGGATTAACAACGAAACTTCATGCTTATAATTTAATTTGGGTGAGGTTTTATCATCCCAATATGAACAGAACATTTGGCTTATCCTTTCTGTACCTGAAAGTAAAAATCAAACATACTATCCGAAGGGGGGTAACGTAGTTGCACTGTTTGACCTTGCTTATTAAAGCCTGATTCACACCAACGTCCGCTTCCGCTCAGTGCCGATATTGTTCCAGCAAGAAAACTTATTGATATGGTATGAATATCAATCAAGGAGTATGTGCCAAGACAAATTTGTATGGCAGTATATCCTTCTGCCCACCCTTGTGATATTTAACTACTTAGTTAGTTAAATAATTATTCTGAAGTGTAAGAATACTAACATCGCAGATTTTTTTTTATCAAAAACCATTTTTTTATCACTAAATAATATTTTTATTAATTATTAATTATTAAAAAAATCATTTAGTGATAAAAAAATGGTTTAAAAAAAAAAATCTGCGTTGTAAGTATTTTTACACTTCAAAATAATTATTTAACTAAATAAGTAGTTAAATATCACAAGGGTGGGCAGAAGGATATACTGCCATACAACTTTGTCTTGGCATATACTCCTCGATTGATATTCATACCATATCAATAAGTTTTCTTGCGGAACAATATCGGCACTGAGCGGAACCGGACGTTGGTGTGAATCAGGCTTAAAGCGTTTTAAAAGTAATTTGCTTTAGGTAGTACTTAGAGAGAAGTATATTGATAATATTTCAGTAATATTTATCTAAGATATCGCACACAATTCGTTTGGGGTGACAATAGTACCCCGCTTCGGAACGGGAGTGTTAAAAGAGTTGCCCAGAGCTTATTGACTCTCATAAAATTACAGTGAAATTTCATGTTAACGATAAAAATTCAGTGAATATAAAATGGAGTAGAAAAGCTTCCGACTCCTGAACGGGACATGTCACCACCACTGACCTGGCACTGGGTGTCGGGGTCAGCGTAGTACCCCGGCTGCTTGTCTGCGCAGGTGAAGGGCAGCCCCCGGGGCACCGTGTGGTAGGTCGGGTAGGGCAGAATCTCGCCGGTGCCGCTGTTGTCAACCGAATTATCATCTTGCGCCTGGAATGTTTCACAATGTACATATTAATATTTGGTGTTACATCACCGGTAACCAGCAAAAGATAATTTTTCTAACGTAAGAGAAACCTTAATCTATTTTGCCAGGGGAATCATCATCATTATCGGCGCTACAATCTGGTCTTGACCGTCTAGGATATGCCTCTACTCCTGGAGGTCTCTGTTATCTCCCAAAGACGCAACCGTTATCTCAACACCGTCCAGTCAAGATATGCCATCTTTGCTACATATCTTGCCCAGCGAAACTTTACCAGTTCACTTACGAAATGTCTAATTAACATTTATCAGGCCAGTTATAAGCTATGAATCAGGCTGTAAGACCCTTAAGATTAATGGGAAAGGATGTTGCATTTTTCTTCTTCTTTTTTTAAAGAAAGACGAACATTTCTGGGTTACAAATAACCTGAAAATGTTTAGAAAAACTCCTTCTACCATCACAAAAGCGGAAAATATTGCTTGTGCAATGATAGAGGTTTTAGCTAGCAGAGAAATTGAACCCCCAACGCCCGGGTGAGATTCCGACGCGTTTGTCCACTCGGCTGCTAACCGATCATTGGATTATAGAGAAGAAGATTATAAGAAAAAAAATAGAATTTTTACAGCTCTTCAAACATAACATAGTTCATCAATACAACGTTACTTAATACAACGAAAAAACATTTAATTACATAGTGACCTATTTTTTAAAGATATTCAACCTGATTCAGCTAACCTAGTAATAATGATCATAAATGTGTTTTCGTTCCTATCTATTGCCAGATCTCCGTCAATTCATCATCACTTGTGCTTCTGATTTCCAAAGTACGACATCCAACTTCCGTTTAACATTTCAACTCTTGTTTCGACACATCGCCATCTTGTTATGTTCTTAACCACTAATTTACTCTAGCAACACGGCCGTATCTTTTCCATTGTAACGTCAAACTTACAACTAATTATTGTTTACAGTTTCTATGATGATAAGATCAAATATCAATCTTAAGCGTATTATTATTATTCGATAGTAGTTTCGTTGTATTTTATTCGGTCTACAATCTGCAGAGGATAGCGTTACGCATTGGCAATTTAATAGACCAAACCTTTTGACCTATTTGTGGAACTTTTCAAATTCCCAAATAGAACAAGATGGCTTCCTGTTATTTTAACGAAATGGAGCAAATTTCGACATGGATGTTCCTGTTTTATCAGTTTTTACGTTATACATTCCTGACTAACGAATAACCTAACAATATTTGAAAATCTCCTACTGCCATCCATAATAAGCGGAAGATGTTACTTATGCAATGATGGAGGACTTAGCTAGCAGAGGAATTGAACCCACGACACCCGAGTGGGAATCCAACACGTTTGTCAACTCAGCTACTAACCGGTCTATCAATTCAATAATACAAAAAGTCCTAACTGCTCCCAACCGTCTGAAGCCACTGGGACTATGGGATCCCAAATTGGGGTACGTTGTGAGGCTGAAGGTAGTGGCGAGGGAAAGAAGAAAGGAGAAGAAGAAGGCGGAGAAGTATCTGGCTATTCAGACCTGATCACCAAACGCGGCTAAAACCATTTCAAGCAACGTACCGATTATTGAGAGAAAGTGTCGCAAATATACTCGTACTCTATAATATTTAATATAAATTAAAAGTGAAATATTAGTATTTAATTAAATATATTTTTTTATAATAACTTTGTATAAGACCTCAGATTTAATTTTACTTTTTATGACCTACCGGTTTCGCTTAGCTTAAGCATCATCAGAGAACAATTAAAATAATAATACTAATAATAAAAAATTACAAAAATAACAAAAAAAACTGGATTCGTATTCGCTCGGCCATGTAAGTCGTCGTTGGTTTTTAGTTACCAAAAAATAATTCAGATGAAGATTTAATTGAAGATGTAATTATTGCGGTAAGAATGCATAATGTGTATGTTCCCTTAACATTATAAGGCATTTCGCTCATAACTTGTTCGTGTCCAAAAAATAAAAGAATTCAACACCACATCCTTTAATATTTGTTCAGCATTGATAAACTATAATACATTAGTGTGTGCATCAAAAGGTTAAAAATTTAATTATGTTTGTTTGGCAATACGGCTATTATTCGAGTAATATTGACCCACGAGTCTAATGAGGTTAATCTCCCGATTCTTTACGCGGTGCTTGTGTACACAAAACTCCATTACCTATTGCATAACGGATAACAGCGAGAGATTAGAACACAATAAAATTAAACAAGTGTATTTCGTCAGGCGTTAATCTGCCCAAGAGAATGATAATTATCAATTATAAATAGTTTCCTCTGTTAGTACGAGTATGAATTATTCGAATTAGAAACTGATGTTGATTGAAATTATCAAATTTAATAAATAATCTTTTCAAATCCCTACCTACCTAATGAAGTACCTACCTATAATGTATATCAGCAGACATTATTCTATATTTGAAATGGGTGGATTAAAGCAACCAATATTTTTTCTAGTCAAGTAAAAACTATTATTAAAAAAAATAATAAGCAATGTACGTTATTTATGAGTTTTGATCTATATTTTTATTTACCCAATCGGGGTATGTTGTGAAGGTAAAGGTTGTAGGCAGGGGGAGGAGGTGGGAAGAGGAAGGTTGGGAAGTACCTAGCTATTCATATCTAGGTATCAAACACGGTTAAAGTCATTTCATAAAAAGTTTCAATTCTGAATAGTGGTCGTTCACCCACGTGCCGCAACGTGCCGCAAATATACTATAATATATTGATTAAATTAAATTTATTTGCGAACGCCGGGATTTAATCCCGCGATCTCTAGATTCGTCGTCGAACGTGTTAACCACTTGACCACGAAGGTCGTTCTTCATATCGTCGCTAGAAAGGCAAAAGGGCTTAAGCACTTTGGTTTTTTGCATCTAATGCTCTGACTCTCGTTAGATTCTGAAAACTTTTGTGGCCCTTCAGCCATTTAAAATATATTTACCATTTGGGAGAAAGCTTGACTCAAGCGACACAAGTTTGGGACTTCTTCGTTTTTTGTCGCTTCAGGTAACTCAGTGAGAGCATTAAGTTAAGTTTACCTGAGTTAAGTTTTTTTTTCAAAATCCAACATTATACATTTTATTTAAAAAAAAAACCTTAAAGTGCTTTGGTCTAAGCTTCAAAAATGGCGCTTCAGCCCTTTTGTCTTTCCGGCGATGATATTTACTATGATTTTACGATTAGCATACATTTAGATAAAACCCTGTCAAATTTTAACTTTGAAATCTATTCAAGATCGAAAAATCAAATAAAGCAATGGCAATCTAGTTTCTCAACGAATCGGGAGATGTCGCCAGTGGTCTGTAGGTCACGTGATTCGACGTTTTCCCGCGCTCGTTTGACGTTTTGCCCGAGAAATTACGATCACAACAAAGATGGCGCAACCCATCGACATTTAGGCACTTTTCTGTAATTCGAGCATTGTAATCTCGGAATATAATTGGTGGATAATTTGGTTGGAGATCTTTGGAAATTGATATAAAGCCAATCTAATATATAATTGGTAAGTTGAGGTAGTTATGAAATAGGTTACTTTAAGGAAATTTTGAAATTGTTCAATTCTGGAGAAAGAAGACCTTTTTTTGTAGGAAGCTATTTTAATGTAAAATTTCAACATTCTTTTTAAAAATTTAATATCAGAAAAACATGGAAATTTGTTAACTCATTTTTCCCTGTTAAACTTTTTCACATTAAGCAATTGAAAAATGAGGCCTCTTTTCTGAATACCTACATTCAATACTTATTTTGTGAATACCACACAAGAGTCCCAACGCCTCCCAACCGTCGAGTCAGTGTGACTATAGCATCCCCGGTTGGGGTGTGTTGTGAGGTTGGTGGTAGTGGGGAGAGGAATGAGATGGGGAAGAGGAAGGTCGGGAAGTACCTGGATATTCAGATCTCGTAACCAAACACGGCTAAAGCCATTTCAAGCAACGTTTCAATTCTGAATGGTGGTCTTTCACCAGGGCGATACTTAGAGTATCTACCACTCAGGAACGTGCCGCAAATGTACTAAATATTATTTTACATGAATCAAATGTGTTATGGCACATTTTAATTAAATAAAATTTATTTGCGCACGCCGGGTTTGAACCCGCGACCTTTGGATTCGTAGTCGAGCGTCTTACCACTTGACCATGCCGGCCGTCAAATGATTTGTCTTATGATTTGCCGTCTTATGATTTGTGAACCAAATTAATATTTCAAAGTAGCAAAGCTCACAAAGGAAATTGGTTTTATAAAAAACTACAGACTTTACTGGAATTATTGGAAAAAAGAATACCTACTCTTTTCAAATTTGTTCGCTAGAAATGGGAAAATACATTTTTTGTCGTGAACAATTGAAGAATAAGTCTTTTCTTACGTTTTATCAGCCAAACAGATATTTCTTAGCACCATAACTCGCAATTGAAATGGCTTTACATACCTACACAGACTTAACTGGAATTAGGTGAAAACAAAGTACTTTTTTGAAATTTATTTCCCAGAAATGGGCAAACTACACTTTTCTGACTGAACAATTGAAAAATAAGGCGTCTTTTCATATGTTTTGACAGCCAAAAGGATATTTCAAATCGCCAAATTGTAAAAAAATAATTGGAAATGGTTGTTGATCTGAAATACTTGTGTTGACCTAAGAATTCTATCTAGAAAAAGCTTTCCAAATTTCATGACGCTAGAGTATACTGTTCTAGAGTTATTGGCGCTTTATGGAATCAGACTTCTGTTTTTTACCTAAATACCTTTTTTAATTTTTTTTTAAATTCCACACAAATATTGTTTCATTATGCTGGAAAAGTCTAGTTTTAATAAAATTTGTACATGCCTTAAAATAATGAAAAATAATACATAAAAAATATGGTTTATTTGTACAGACTTAATTAAAATATAGTTATTTGTCTCTTCCAAAGAAACAAAGTCAGACGATGCACATGTATCCATTTATGATTCACCAACAATGCTAGACTGATTCGATTATAGCTACGTACGAGATAGAAATAGATTTATACCTAACAAAGATGTGAACTAGTCTAGGAGTCACACCGTGTAACATCTACAGTGATGTAAACTAATCAAGAATCTTTCAAAAGTAACATCCACCTGTCAATCAGGTTCACAAAACCCATAGGAATAACAATATACTGTATTTTTTTTGTAAACGCGACATTGACTAATCATACATCATAATGCGATATGGTCCCACGGCGCATTGCAAACTTTATTCACACGTCTGAGTCCAAATAATATTGTAACGTATTATTATTGTGGCGACTGATTGACGCAACGGCGGCCGTTTTTCCGGGAAAATGTGGAAAAACTTAGTACCTAATTAACGTGAACACGACGGTGTGACAGTCATTTAGTTTGCGTAATTAATAACCTGTTTATTGTTACCTTCGAGGAGCTGTGACAAGTTCTCGCATGCGCCTTTTTTGGGCCGCGGAACAATAATTCATCTTTACGTACTACGCGGAACATTCACATTTTTGTACTTCGCGGAACATTAGTCTACATGAACTTTGCGGAACATTTACCTTTTTTGAACTTCGCGGAACATTGGTCTACATGAAATTTGCGGAACATTAACCTTTTTTGAACTTCGAGGAACATTGGTCTACATGAACTTTGCGGAAAATTTAACCTTTTGAATTACACGGAATATTTGTCTACGTGAACTTTGCAGAACATTAATATATTGGAAAAGCGCGGAACTCTAAGACTCTTAGACATGAACCGGAATCACAATATTTTAACATTGCGCCACGGTCATTTTTTTTTTCAAATGAGGAATGTCTAATAAGGTGTCAGTCTTCCTCACATGAGATTATCGTTTTTAGCGGAACACATTAAAAATAACATTATTTTCTTTCTAGATATTTGATTAAAAAATACTATAAAAATAAACAAAAAATTAAGATGGCTACATAAAACCTAGATAACAAAAGATAAAACAAAGTATTTTACTCTCCGGATCGTATTCAGTGGAATCTTGAAGTAGAAACTCCTACATATTATTTTGAAATCTTATTCTGCACAAATAGGTTCCCTAAATCTATGTAGTTTTAACTGTAATTCCTAAAACTAACTATCACGCCGTTTCCCCGCAGATAGGCAGAGAGGACGGACCGCCATATAACTCTGTCTTGGCACACACTCCTTGCTTCATTCACATTCATACATCGTCTCATACATACTCTTCTGTTATTCTGACTCTTCACATGACAAGATTCAAGTATTTGATTTCCTTGATCGTGCCATGTCTTTCTCGAAACGTCTGTAAATTTATTTGCAACTGTTTTATTTCAATTCAGTGAAGATCATACTTCTAGAAATTATCTTTTCAGTAACTTTTACTCTTTTCACATTGCAATACTCCTTAGTTTTAACTATGGATGAATTCATTCCTAGAACAGGCATGTTATTAATCTTAATGTTTTAATCTTAGTTAAGGCGTGTTATTAATATTATTTCGCCTTCATTTTTAATTTCTCTGCACTGTGAATCGATGGATAAAAATAATAACAAAGGGTGGAAATTAAATGAAATAATAGTAAAACTAAAAATTTGATAAGAATGTTTATGATTAGTTTATAGAACTCCAATCGTTTTATTATAGTTAAAAATATTATATGCTTTTGCATGATGCATATTTGAGCCTCTTAAGTCAATAATGTGTATTTGACTCTTTTCAGGCTATTAAAATGCATATTTAAGCATTTTTTTTCTTTAAACATAATTTTTCAATGGTCATTCAAAGGTCATTGAAACTGCAGATATTATTTTTCTGTATACCCCCTGATAATACCAAAAATCCCCAGAAATATGGAAAACTTTCCAGATTTTAGTACTACACCAATATTTTGAGTTTGGTTTTTTGCACCTTCTTCCTCATGGACATTAAAAATAAGAAGAAAAGCCTTTAAATCACACGTGAATATTTTAAACATTTTCCTGTTTTTTTTTTTATATTTCAACAATTTTCAAATGCGTGCGACAATAGAATATATTAAATTAATGTGTTATTCCACATTTAATTAATATATTTTTTAAATATTGTGTATTTACGGCACATCGTATTATATTCTAAGTATCGCCCTAGTGAAAGACCATCATTCAGAATTGAAACGTTGCTTCAAATGGCTTTAGCCGTGTTTGGTTACGAGATCTGAATATCCAGGTACTTTCCGACCTTCCTCTTCCCCATCTCATTCCTCTCCCCACTACCAGCAACCTCACAACACACCCCAACCGGGGATGCTATAGTCACACTGGCTCCAGACGGTTGGGAGCAATTGAGACTCTTGTGCGGTATTCATTATATTTTTCTTAAGGTTTTAATCTAATATTGACTTGAAGTATTGATGTTTATGTAATCGCTTATTTGGCCTTTGTTTATTTTGGATAAATATCGTCATTAGAAAGGAAAAAGGGCTTAAGCGACACTTTGGTCAAACATGAGTTATATATGCAGTTTTGTTTTTTTTTTTTAAATCTGTTTTGAATGCTCTGACTTTCGTTTGATTCAGAAGACTTTTGTGACCCTTCAGCCATCTAAAATATATTTACCATTTGGGATAAGGCTTGACTCATGCGAAACAATTTTGGCACTTTTTAAGCTTTTTGTCGCTTCAGGTAACTTAGTGAGAGCATTGAGTTACCTGAGTCAACTTTTTTTTCAAAATCCAACCAGATACAGAAGACTGAATTTAATTGTGAACAAAATGAAAAAAAGTGCTCTGGTGTAAACTAAAACAAAATGGTGCTTCAGCCCTTTTGCCTTTCCGGCGACGATATGTACATTCATCTTGCCTCGGCATCCTTTAGCTTTTTGGACACGAACAATGTGTGGCTATTTTGAAACATTGCAATAATTAATAATGAACACATTGTTTGGAATAAAAATTGATTACAAAGACTCGCGAAGCTGTTACAAATAACTCATTGTTATATTTGTCGTAATTTTCAACATTTTCTCGACATGATTAATATTTTTCTCGCGGCTGCGTTGCGTGGTAGAGTGCCCGCGCTTTGGGACAGAGGTCACGGGCTCGACGCCTATCGACTGAGATCTGTTTTGTTCTACATTGCTGATGAAAACATTGTAAGTGAGATGGATTTCACCCGTTTTCTGAATGCTTCGTTGTAGTTTTTTTGGACAAAAATTTAAGCGATGTTACGAAAAATACCATTAATGAAAAAAAAAAAATCTGTACAAATAATTTTTTGTTTTTGTTTACAAGAATCCCAACTGCTCCCAAGGGTCGGGAAGTACCTGGCTATTCAAATCTGGTCACAAACACTCAAAAGTCATTTCAATCAAACAATGCTTTGATTCTGAATGGTGATCTGTTACATAAAAATCAATGCTTCAAGTCAGTATTAGATTAAAATTTTTAAAAAATATAGCGATATCGCACAAGACTCTCAATTGCTCCCAACCGCCTAGAGCTTGTGAGGCCATGGCATCCCTGATTGGGGTATGCTGAGAGGCTGAAGGTAGTGGGGATGGGAAGGAGATGGGGAAGAGGAAGATTGGGAAGTACTTGGCTATTCATATCTGGACACAAACACGGCTAAGGCCATTTCAATCAAGCAATGTTTCGATTATGAATGGTGGTCTTTCACCAGGGCGAAACTTAGAGTAGCTACCACTATGAAACGTGCCGCAAATGTACTTTATATTATTTTATATGAATTAAATGTGTTATGACACTTATTAGTTAATATCTTTGAGGGAATATCTTTGTGGAGGGTCTTTTTGAGGAAAGGAAGGAGTGAATCTGGGTTTTTAATTGGTCCAGGATGTAGGAGATAGAAAACACAGAGGCCGGTAAATCATTTCCCAGCTGAGCTGTTGCGCACAAGAACAAGTCGTAGAAGCGACCCGTTCTCATGTATCGAATGTCAACCGTGTACAAATATTGGGCGCGCGTTTAGTGAGTTTCCCGGCTATGCACCGGTGCCGAAGGGGGGATCAATGACGCAAGTTCCTCGGAGCATCTTTCATTGAAATACCGGTAGAACATACATTTTTTTGTAGTTAGTAGTCACTACCCGGCTTCGCCCGAGTTTCAAAACTAATTCAACTTTTTTTGATTAAATTGAAGAATTGAGGAAACAATATGTTTAATAATATTTCGTCGGCCAATCGAAATTTCAAAGCTCTATAGCACAAATAAAATGTTGTTGATAATAATAATAGTTGCATTAAAATCTAGATAATTTAGAGAAAGCTAGAGCTCACTGCTAGAGATTTTTTTGATTCAGCATTCAGATTTTCCAGTTTATTGTTAAACACGTTACGTGACACAATAAAATGCATGCCATTACAGTGTTTCTATTGCACCTTTTACGAAAAAATAGAAAAGAAATAGAAGTGAAAATAGGTAGGTTTGTCTTTATTCTATTGATAGGTATGTTTTGAAATGGTAAGAAAATGACCCAATACTCATCAATATCATTTGTTTATCTTAGATACCAAAAATCACTCATCAATAGAACTGTATTAATCCATCGATGATTACGAAATAATTGTTAATAAAGAGACTTGACAAAGGCTTTAATTCAAATTGAAAATGGGTCAAACGGATGAATACTTTATTTTAAATCAGTCTTCATTAGTAAAGTGTTATAGGAAACAATAGAAAAAATATTTTATCATAAATTACCAAAAAATCTTAAAATGCAACTCCGTCACTTTTACCTAAATATATTTGTTTATCGACTTCGATGGTCATACTTCGTATTTATATTTGCTAAATACCTTATAATGAACATCTTAGTCAACTCTTAGGTAAATATAAAGTCGTTCAATATTAGCTAATTACAGAATATAAATTAGAAATGATATAAATGAAACCAATAGAGAAACGTTTTTATTTTAGGAAGGCAGACTTGCATTTTAGATTTATGGCGATTTATAGTTAAAAAAAATAATAATGTGAATACCGCACAAAAGTCTCAACTGCTCCCAACCGCCTGCACCCAGTGGCCAAGCTGATGGAAGTGGGGGGGGGGAAAGAGATGGGGAAGAGGAAGGTTGGAAAGTAAGATCTGGTCCCCAAACACGACTAAAACCATTTCAAGCAACGTTTCTATTCTGAATGGTGGTCTTTCACCAGGGCGATACTGAGAGTATCTACCACGCTAGAACGTGCCGCAAAAATATAAAATATAATTTTATATCAATTGAACATTAAATAACATATTTTATTTAAATTAAATTAATTTACGCCCGCCGTGATTTGAACCCGCGATCTTTGGATTCTTGGTGAAGCGTCTTGACCACTCGATCGCGGAGGCTTTTCGTCCTGGTATAGAAGGCCGTTTCAATATTTTAGCTCTGATGATTTTAAACCTTTTAAAATACGAAAACTCCGCCATTTTGGGCACTTAGCACATGGGTAGGAATTTCAGTGAACCTGTTAGACTTTATAGATTTGATCAATTTGTTTATTTGTGATCGGAGCAGTTTCGCCCTACTGCAATAAACATCAGACTGGTACCTTTTGGGATAGTTATGATAATAATAATAATATTTGGTATTTTTTTTAACACATAGACTCTGATATAGGTAATGGTATTTATAATGCACCAATCTAATAACACCATAAACAATGTACTTACAGAAGTGGATTCCTAAAGCATCTTAGAGAGAAAACGAAACGTTCGGGATCACGACAAAAGTGATTTTGCAATAAAATATTTCCCGAACCCTTATTTCACACTAACTAACTAACTCACCATCACGCAATTTCACCACAGGGGTAGGCAGAGAGGACGGATTTCCATATAACTCTGTCTTGGCACACACTCCTTGCTTCATTCACATTCATACATCGTCTCATACATACTCTTCTGTTATTCTGACTGTTCACATGACCCGATTCAAGTATTTGATTTACTTGACCGTGCCATGTCTTTTTCGGGCGTCCTCGACTTCTTCTTTCATTCACTTTCGCATCATATATTCTTATTTCATAAGACAAATATATATTAAACAAATACTATAATTCTATATAATAATAACAAATTATCAACTTACCGAAACGAAATTTCTGATGGAGACAGCAGCCACTATCGCCAGGAGAACGATGCTTCTACTGTTGCATATCTTCAGCTTACGTACTATGCTTTTCACGTCCATTTTATATATGTTGTAAGAAGTTACAAACTTTTTACCTAATGCAAATTATAAAAAAAATTAAGTTAGTGGTCCTTGGAAAAGCTGCATGCAGTGGTGACATCCAACTTTCATAACAACGGGTTTCCAATTTAAACCATTCTACTACCATGTACCTCAAGTTTTAAAATCGTTCTCCCATTATCCGTTTCAGTGCTGGATATTTTGTTCAAAACTATGCCAAAAATTACGTTTAAGAAAATTACTTGTAACTCACCCAAATATTGACTGATTTTATTGATTCTTTTTGATAATTGAATGAAGTGTTGTAAAATAACTAAATCAAAATATTGTAACGATTTGGGACTCTTAACACTATAACGAGGCCCAATAACACTCTACTATTAAACTTTCATTTGACGTTTACCAAAAATGTTCCAATACCGGTAATTCTAAAAAAACACATTTCACACAAAATTGATTTAAGAATAGCTACTTTTAAAAAACTTATTTCAGTTTATTTTAATTTTGGACAAAGTGTTTCCGTAAGCCCTTCGAAACCCGCTGGATGACAGTTCTGCATGCATTCCTTAGGTGCTTCTATAGAAACTTTTCAGTGCTAGAAGTGCAAACAAATAAACTTTTTTATTTGTTTGCACTTCTAGCACTGACCTAATCTCTAGGAATTGAGCCCGTAGCCTCAGTTTCAAAAACTGCACTCATTGATTCAACATAAACTATTTTAAACTCTCCACATTTGCAAGAGCTTAACCATTAAATAATTTACTGCTGCTGAAAGCAGAAGGGATGTAATCCCACACAATTCTGTCGAGACGCGCACACACTCCTTGATTCATTCAAATTCAAACACCGACTTGAATGATTGGTTCACTAGATCGTGCCCCATATCTTACGTTTTTTCATCCACCCAAGTTTGTATGATCCAATTTCCCTTTCTATCTGCTCAACGTGTCTAAACCATTTAAACATCCTGTTTTTAATGTTATTCTTTACGCTTATATGTGCATTGTATTCTTCTCGAATCTCCTCATTCGTAAATCTTTCTCACTGTTTGGAGTTCGGTCATTAATTAAGGCAGTGTGAACAAAGACTGAATCACTTTGAATGGTCGAAAAATGTTTTCCTAAATAGATTTGTTTGTTTGTACGAAGGTCATTATTTGTTATTAAAGCATTTGTATTAGGTCAATTGAAGACTCGGTTATTAGGGTCATCTTAATAATCGTCGCTTATAAGGTTCGTAGGCAATTAGAACATGTCAGGGTCAGTCCCAAAAATAGGCCCTTACGAAGTCGGGAAAAGGAAAGGCCAATAAGAGACATGTTTTCTATATAACCTTTTTTGGAATGAGATCTGCAGATATTTCTACTATTAATACAATTTCTTCGTATTTAATCATGTTATAATTATTATCTGATAACTAAATAAAATTTATTGTACTAGCTGTACCGTGAAACTTGACTCGCCAAGAAAAAATATCAGTTGTTTAATCCACCCATTTCAAAAATAGAATAATTTCTGCCAAAATACATTATAGGTAGATATTTTATTAGCTTGGTAGGGATTTGAAAAGATTATATTTTTTAATTTCAATTAAAATCAGTTCGAAATTTTAAAAGTTAACACTCGTACGGTCGTACGTACTCGCAAAGGAAATTATTTACAATTTTCCATTTTTTTTAAGCATTGCCCCTTTTCTCTACGTTGGCGAAAAAACCTGGAACTCTTGGAATTAAAAAAAAAAACGTTAGGTACGTACAAATATAATGTATTTCAACGTTTTGGTATTATTTAATTTATTTAAAAGAAAGACAAACATTTCCGAGTTACGAATAACCTGACAATATTTGAAAAACTCGTACTACCATCATAATAAGTGGAAGATGTTGCATGTGCAATTATGGAGGACTTAGCTAGTAGAGGGATTGAACCCACAACGCCCGGATGGGAATCCGACGCGTTTGTCCACTCAGCTACTAACCGTTCAAAAATATATTTTAATCATTGTCTTCAGTCTGTTTTTAGTAATCTTTTGAAAAAATAGTGAAGGAGATTAGTCATTACGGAAAATTGTCACCCAAAGAAGTTGTCATCGGAAGAATCCTTATTTATAACATTTCTGGGGAATCATCAAACTTTTCAAAGCTCATCAAAGTTTGTCAGTAGTTCGTTGAGGCTACCTTCAACTGGTCTTGTCGAAGGAATTGATCTGTCAAAAGTGTCTAGTAATCGAAAGTCTGTCGTAAATGTGTTGTTGTCCCAAGCCTCACACACCCAGATGAAAGGCGAAAAAATCACAAAAAGCACTTAAAAAAATATTTTCGCCTTTCATACAAAATTTCACAATCATCCAAAAGATGCAACTACAATAAAGCTTAAACAAATTTTAAAGAAACAATTCACTCTGTGAAAAATAGAAAAATTAACACTTCTGCAGTCAGTATGTAACAATTGAATTTTATTATTAACCTGTGATTACTTTAAGTAACTTTAATCGTAGTTAAGGATAACTGGGGTATCGTTAAGTTAACTTCACAATGTGGGGGTTAGTTTGTAATGATGGACTGATACGTAAACGCTAACTGAGACGTGTGCTATTTTTTCTCAACGTTTTATGCTGTTTGGGAATGGAAGGGGTAATATTTGAGGGCCAGGGCAGAATCAGGCAGGAGTATAATAGTGGAGTGTGCAGGGTTGAGTTATGTAGATGAAGTGCTCTTACGAATTATTTTTTGTCCTTCTTTATTAATATATCTTTCAGAAAATAATGATTTCAACGAATTATGTGTAAAAATTTCATGTGATCTTGAGATCGCGGGTCAAACGAATAAATGCAAGCTTATTCCATAAATTGTTTTATTTTTTTATTCAATTTCTTTAAAAGTAAGAAAGATAAGACATCTATCAACTATTTACATTGCCTCATTACGAATAACCTGATAATATTTTAAAAACATTACAGTAGGAAAATGTTGCTTGTGCAATGATGGAGGATTTAGCTAGCAGAGGAATCGAATACACAACGTCCGGGTGTGAACCCAACGCATTTATATTATCAACTACTAACCGGTAGCACATTTACATTTTATTTCAGGAAGGAAGATATTTTTTGATTAAAAATTACATCAAATAGCTTTCTTTTGTTAACTAAGTATTTTATCTTTTACCGCATATCAAAACTATAATCTTTTCCTTTCTCCACCTCCTTTGTTGTTTCCTTCTGCCACACAACATTGCTTAAATTAGTATTGAATGTTTCATTGACTCCAATAGATACATATTTCATTTACAAAACCAATCACGTGAAATCAGATAAAAATATATAGTTTACTGATTTCACAATAATATGCTATTAAGATAGTATGTATATCCCTCAAAGCCTTATTTCGTAAAGCAATTTCCATTTTATCGTTTATGTACACATGATCATTAGGACGTTAAAAACAAGACTATGGAACATTTTGTTTCGAGGTAGTAAATGAATAAGCGAATATTCATGATCTAGTTTTTATATTTAAATCATATCCTAAACGTTCAGGATAATTTCACGCGAGGCCGCCAACACAGGACTCCGATTCTTCCCAGGTGCAAAACCAACTCACCAATTTTGATGCCACTGGAGACTTATTAGGTTAGTTAAATGCCTCGGAGGAAATGAGAATATTTTTCACATGACCCATTATAATTTGAAGCACGAACTATCCATTGAGTTTTAACTATAGTATGCAAACTATATGTCTTGTAATTTGTATCGCTTTTGCAATGTAACCGATACACTTTAATATGTAACCTACGATATTTGACCGGTCGATAGCTGAGTGGACAAATGCGTCGGATTCCCACGCGGGCGTCGTTGGTTCAATCCTTTCAAGTCCTCCATCCATATTATGGCAGTTGGAGTTTTTCAAATATTGTCAGGTTATTCGTAACTCGGGAATGTTGTCTTTCTTTTTAAAAAAAAAATATACGTATATTTAACTGTCTTTGGAAAATAAATAAATTGTTAGTACGTAAACGAATTAAACTTGCATTTATTTTAGATATTCCGATTCCAATAATACAAAAAAGCTTTAAAAAATATTATTTATGAAATAATTTAGAATTGGTTTCCAGATTTTAATGCTGATACTATAGGATGAAAGCATCTTAAAATAAGATTTTCAACATTTTTGCAGAGCTCTCAGAAACTACTTTAATTATCTTTGGGCAATAAATCTTTTTTTTTAATCTAGAACCGGCCCTGCACAAAACGCACATTCCCACGATATATCGGACCCGAGATGTGCAACAATTATTATTGTTACCAATATAATATTGTGTGTGTTGAATGTTGATATTTTGATCCGCTGATAATAGATGTTGCCTTCATCCACCATTTCGTATAATTAAAATAACATACATTCATCATCATTAGAAAAAAAACATTACCCAATGCAACTTTAAATTTCTTGGGGCTGGTCGTGGTAAAATGTAATAGTAATTTTGGACATGATGCCCAAAACATATATACATGAGTGGTTATTTAATTAGAATATCTAACAACAGTAGGTAATCAAGTAAAAGTTTTTGAAAAACGCAAAATTAAAAGAATAACAAACAAAAACAAATGAATAGTACTATACAAGGTAGAAGCTAAATAGATGGATTATTGGCACCTGCACTGAAGAGATGCCTATTAGCCGTTTGGTACTTGGTACTTCATATAACCAGTCTATAACTAAAGGGCATCATTACAATATCTAATATATAATAGATTATATTATTTAATTGTAATTATTTTCCTATTTTATTAGAAACCACGTGTGGCAGAGCGACAAGGTCCTTGGGTCTGGGCCCAGCGGTCGTAGGTTCGATACCCGTGGGTATATTTGTTTTATTTTCGAAGAAGATATAAATCTAAAGATTTCGCGAATAACTTATCATGAAAAAGGAGCAAGTCGTCACCCGCTGTGATTATAGGATTTGATCTGTTCTACTGCTAGCAAAGCACCCTACTCACTGGGCTGTCTACGGTCTAAACTTGACTAGTTGAGATACGATTTAATTTATTGCATATCGACTGTGTTTAGGTGGAAGGCGTTATTCAATGAATTGCTGTTCCTCAATCATCACTCTACTAATTATGGGTATCATTCTTCACCGTCCAGAATGTCGAGACTTGTTAACTCAAGCCATGGTCTTGAATTTTTTGGTAGCAGTCTAAATGATTTTTGTCATTCTTTACGACTCTACCAAAACTTTGTCTTGACCTTGGCTTTGATTTGAATGTTTTTTCTTATGTATATTTTGTCCTATTTTTGCCATTGCTTCATTATATTATGTATGTTCCGTTCTTTCTCTGTTGCTCTTTGTTTTCCATTTCGTGTTGTTTATTTTTTTGTAATTGGACAATAGTCCGTTAGTTTATAAATAAATAAATTCCACATTTTTTTTAAAGGAAATTTAGGCCTTTTTATTTTATAGTGAATACCACACAATAGTTCCAACTGCTCCCAACCGAGACTATGGCATCCCTAATTGGGGTGTATTGTGGGGTTGAAAGTAATGGTGAGGGGAAGGAGATGGAGAAGAGGAAGGTTTGGAAGTATTTGGCTATTCAGATCTGGTAACCAAATACGGCTAATAGCCATTTCAAGCAGTTTCAATTCTGAATGGTGATCTTTCACCAGGGCGATACTTATAATGGATTAAATGTGTTATGACACATATTAATTGAATAAAATTTATTGAGCACGCCGGGTTTGAACCCGTGACCTCTGGATTCGTAGTCAAGCGTCTTACCACTCGACCATGCAGGCCTTAGTGATAATAATATAACGGTCATACTGTTATGCTTGATACCTGATCATACTTTGATCAAATGCTGAAACGGGCCGAGAATCGGTGGTTAAAGGGGCGATTATTTGAAGCGTATCATAATCGGACAGTGTAAAATGTGACAAACCACTAGGTCTAAGTTTGCTTGCAAAAAAATGTGGAATAGCGCCTTTGACCTAAACACAGTCGATATTTTAAATAAAACATTATATTACTGTACATTTACACAGCACAGATGCAATATACTCTCAGCAGCGTCCTGTTGAGAAAACATCATTCAAAATCGGAAGGTTGCTTGATATGGCTTTAGCTATGTTAAGTCACCACATAAGTTCAAAAGCTAACCCATGTGAATTACCACCGTTCAAAATCTAATAGGTGCTTTTAATTGCTTTTAGTCATAGACGACTTCCATGGTCGAGCTGTTAAGATTCTTGACTACGAATCCAGAGGTTACGGGATCAAATCAAGGCGTGCGCAAATAATAATAATAATAAAGTTTTATTCCACAAGGTATGCAGGAGTAGTGCAATGCAATACCTTCCATAATTGATATTAATACATAGTAATAATAATATTAACATAAAAGTTGTAATACACACAATAATAATATTTAAGAAAAATAAAAATGAACAGAAATTCATCTGATTTTTTTTCTATATTTAAATAATACAAGTAAAAAATATTAATGGAGGAAATTAGGCCTCATTTCTGCAAAACGTCATCAAGAGGGAGTCCATCCTGACAGCGTTAAGTTTGACGGGGCCAATAATTTGCTCCGATGCGCTTCTATGCTTAAATTCGAGATCTGACGGGATTCCATGATGAGGTAATTTCTGGAGTTGTTAATCCTTTCCCTTTAAATGTTATTTAATTAATATACTCGTATGTTATTTCATTAATAAACAATAATATATAGTGAATTTGCAGCACGTTCCAGATTGATGGGTATTCTCAGTATCGCCCTGGTGAAAGAACACCATTGTTCAAAGGTTTTTATTTTTTTATTTTTTTTCTAGTGAATACCGCACAAGATTCCCACTGCTCCCAGCCGTCTGGAGCCAGTAGGGCTTTGGCATCCCCAATCGGGGTATGTTGTGAGGCTGAAGGTAGTCGAGAGAGGAAAGAGATGAAGAAGGGGCAGGTTGGTATGTACTTGGCTATTCAGATCTGATCACCAAACACATTTCGAGTAACGTTTCGATTCTGAATGGCGGTATTTCACCAGGGTGATACTTAGTGTCTACCACTAAGGTTCGGTTTTCTTATTATTTTTTTTCTAATATGCAATCTCCTTACTGTCTACTCAAAAGCATAGATATAATTATTGTTATGAAAATCTTGTTATACGAAAATAAACTCTTAAGATAGTTACTTAACAGTTCATTTTTGTATGAATTCATAAAGTTGGATCTGTCCATTATTTATTTGAGGAGTTTTGTTGATGACATTTAACAGCTGTCAATGTCGATGCGTAATACTTTGCCTTTAGGTGTTTTTGGTTTATATTAGTGTCTAAAGATTCATTTGTATGAGTTACAGCGCCCTTGAAGTGATTTTTTTTTTAAATTCTAACTCTCTGTTTTTGTATCGTTTTATCTTTCTCCCCGATTAACGAAAAACTTTTTAAAATACTTTTTTAAAAGAAAAACAAAATTTCCCGGACTACAAATAACCTGACAATATTTGAAAAACTCCTATTACCATCATAAAAAGCCGAAGATGTTGCTTGTGCAATGATAAATTACTGAGCCAGTAGAGGAATTGAACTCACGACGCCCGGGTGGGTCTCCGACGCGTTTGTCCACCCAGCTACTAACTTTCTGATGATTTTTCGCTTACTGTCAACTTATGCATTCAAGTTGCAAGTTTTTGCATTTCATCCAATACTTTATACAATTAAATAAATCTTGTAGCGAAATACCTTGCATAACGTCACTGGCAATAAATAATTCACAGGTCCATACGAAAAATGCTATTTTTAAATGTTTCCAATGGAGGCCAAATTTCAAAGTGTACAAGGCGTCATTTTACTCTGAGCCGGGACTGGGTAGGGTAAGGTTTTTGTCAGGGGGTATAAGACAATTTAAAAAAGAAAAAAACATGAATTTATCGGCAAAATCTAATTAAAAACACATTAATCTAAAAGCCAGGTACCAAAACCCATATTTCCTTGTGTGGTCATCACTAAAAAAACAAAGTAGTCACCCTAAGTTGATTTATAATGATGACCGATCCACTGGGTGGTTCTGAAGGCTATCATTAACAAATCAATTAACACATAATTGAATGTAATTTATCTTCAGGAGTAATGCGGTGTGAATCTGTTATGAAAACAAAACAATGAATTAATTCACTTTAGAAATGAACTATTAGAAATTTAATGCGGTTTCTTTGATCAATATATACTTACAGATGCTAGAAAGAAATGGACGCCATGATTCATTAAAAATTATAATAGAATAGTTGTTATTTTATCATATTTTCTTACACTATTAATCAATACAATTTCTTTTATTAATGTTAGTGGTTTCTGACCTTACTTTTCTTAATAACCTTCTTCTTGGGACTCTGACGCGGTAATAACACATTTAGATATATCTTATATATATGTATACATGTACATATTTATATTTTTAAAGAAAGACAAACATTCCCGGGCTACGAAAAACCTGACAATAATCACACATTTATATATATATATATATATATATATATATATATATATATATATATATATTTATATATATATATAAAACAGGTAATTTAGATGTATGTATTAAGTACTTAAGTATTTTTTGTTTTTACAGTAAAATTTGTAAGTCTTAATTACCTGTTTTATATATATATATATATATATATATATATATATATATATATATATAAATATATATATAAAACAGGTAATTAAGACTTACAAATTTTATTATAAAACAAAAAATACTTAAGTGCTTTGGTATAAACTGGCATCGATATTGTCACCATCCATAAAAAATTGCAGACAAAATGAGTCAACGAAGAGCAATTAAGAAATTTGAGAAAACAGGTTAAACTGTAGATAACTTGTGCATTATTGTACGTTCCGGTCTCTTGTCAGTACTCTCGCGGTGAATGAAATTATTGGTTTATTATTCCACAATCCAGGAACATGGGTTCTCCATCATCAGAGTGGTAGATACTATCAGTATCGCCCTGGCGAAAGACAACCATTGAGAATCGAAACGTTGCTTGAAATGGCTTTAGCCGTATTTAGCAAGCATATTGGAATAGCCAGGGACTTTCAAATATTTCTCTTCTCCATCTCCTTACTCTTCCTACTCCCTTAAAAAAAAAAGTTTCAATTGAAAAAAAAAAACACCGGAAACCAAAATGCTAATCTGCATTTTTTATTCCAAATAAGCACAGGAATTGCTAGTCATAGTTTGTCGGATAAATCCTGTATATGAAAAAAAACCACGTGATTTGAAACACAGCGAGGTCCACAGTATCGTAACTCGTGTCAAGCCCAGATTAGCGCTGTCACCGTTAGCTAATGTATTTGTTTTACAATCTGTTTCATTCCCATGCGAAATCTTCTCTAATCTATTAATGAGTTAGTTATAATAGTGTAAAGAGACGTTAACTGTTAATTTAGGCTGTTTTTAGGTTAATTCAGAGACGGTTTTTGAGTATTTGCCCATGCTGTGGGCAAATACTCAAAAACGTCTGAAACCTTCCGGAATTTCAATATCTTCTTACTAGTTCAGATGAAACATATATTCCGCATTATGCGAAACAATAAAATCTCTCGATTTTTTGTTCTAAATGAACAACACACGAAGAGTCCCAACCGTTTGTGACCGGTGGGACTATAGTATCCCCAATTGGGGTATGTTGTAAGCTGAAGGTCGTGGGGAAGGGAATGAGATGGGAAAGAAACATGTTGGGAAGGCAGTTATTCAGATCTGATTGGTTAAAGCTATTTCAAGCAACGTTTCGATTCTGAATGGTGGTCTTTTACCAGGGCGGCCTCCATGGTCAAGTGGTTAGAAGCTCGACGACGAATCCAAAGGTTGCGTGCGCAAATAATATTATCAAATTAATATGTGTTGTGCACATTTAATTCATTTAAAATAATATAAAGGATATTTGCGGCACGTTCCAGAGTGGTAGATACCCTAAGTATCGCTCTGGTAAAAGATCACCATTCAGAATAGAAACGTTCTTTAAAAATGGCTTTAGCCGTGTGTTTGGTGACCAGATCTGAATAGTCAGGTACTACCCTACCTTTCTTTTCCACATTTCCTCCCCCTCCTTACTTCCCTCAGCCTCACAACATACCTCAATTGGGGATGCCATAGTCTTGCTGGCCCTAGACGGTTGGGAGCAGTTGGGACTCTCGCGCGGTATTCATTATAAAAAAGGGCGATACTTGAGTATCAATCACTAGGAATGGTGTGATCGGGCGTTGATGTCTTTTTCCATTTGAATTATTATTATTACAATACTTTAAATGAGCATTGAAATAATTCAACGTCACAAGACTTTACGTATTATTTTTGAGGTGATTTTTCACAAAAACGGCGCTATACAAATTATCCAAATATTATTATATTATTATTTGAATAATTTCTATATTTACAAACCGAATTATAGTCAGTTAAATCCGTGCTTCAATCATCCTTCTTCTGGTGCCTTCTCCTATCGGAGGTTGGATATTATCAGGGTAATCTTCACTCTGCAGCAGCCCGGAACAACTCGTTTAAATAATTATTTCATATTAGTTATGCCATTTCAAAAGTTCAATGGCACTTATAGACCACGTTGGCTATAAATTTGGCGTTTTCTTGACGAATACTAAAAAATAATGATAAATTATCATTTGGACGACTTGGGTGGGTCATTGCCAAGATTTCAATAGGTGGACTTAGAAGTTTATTTCTCAATTTGTATGCCTTCGGATAAAGAAAATCAAAAGGAAATTAGAAAAATTATTTTAATTTTAATTAAAATAAAATAACACTTTGTTTTAAATCACAAATTTATTATTTTTTAACGCCAACCGATTTTGCTTAAATCAAGCTTCATCATAACTGTTATTGTATTATATTTTTTATACATTTTTTAGTTTTTCATATTATATTATAGTTATTTTATGTGCCCCGACAATGTTTGATCTAAGGAAAACCGGTTCGCGTTAAAACATAATAATTTCGTGGCAAGAAAAGTGTTATTTTTAATTTGAAAATATAACTTCAAACCACAAAGTGGATGAATAAAAGTTTTTTTATAAGTTTTGTCTTTTATTATTATTTTTAACTTGCTCCCGACTGTCCAAAGTCAATGGGACTACGACATCCCCAATTGTGCATGTGTCGTGAGGCTGAAGGTAGTGGAAAGGAGAAGGAGATGGGTAAGAGGAATGTTGGGAAGTACCTGTCTATTCAGATCTGGTCACCAAACACGGTCAAAGGTAAAGCCATTTCAAGCTACGTTTCAATTCTGAATGGTGGTCTTTCGCCAGGGCGATACTGGGAGTATCTACTACCATGGAACGTAGTACAAATATACTTTATAATATTTTGCATCAATTAAATGTGAAATTACACAAATATTAAATACGTATTATTTGCGCACCCACGACCTTTGGATTCGTAGTGGAGTGTCTTAACCACTCCACCACGGAGGTTGTTGAGGATTCGTACATTCCTCCTACTGTACGACCTTCAGTAGTGTTGGTTCTCTGCATGCCTCTAGCTTTTAGGGCACTCCGAGACCTTTCTACGTCCTGTGATAAATACCAATAAGTTTTAAGTGTGGGAAAAAAATTATAAGTAATAATAATTATATATGTTAACGCACACTTTTTTTATTCATTTAGTACTATTTTGATTTATATGTTGCAGAATACAGTAAAAACTCGGTTAAACAAACGCATGTTATCGGGAGGTTAAGAATGTTTGAAATGTAATTATCGCGTTAGGCGATGTTTTCATAAAAATTGCAATTGGACCGCTTAGCAATAAAATACATGTTACTACAAACGGGTTTCACAAAAAACTTTTTTACTGCGATTGATTAAGAAAATTTTAAAAGTATCCCTTTTTATTTTTTATTTACATACGATGCATGAATCCGTTAATAGCTAATCAGCAGGAGTTTAATTAAACATCATCATATCGTCGCTGGAAAGGCAAAGGGTTCAACAGTTTCGACCTTTTTTTGCATTGAATACTTTGACTCTCGTTTGATTCTAAAGACTTTTGTGGCCCTTCAGCCATCTAAAATATATTTACCATTTGGGAGAAGGCTTGACTCAAGCGACACAAGTTTGGGACTTGTTTAGCTTTTTGTCGCTTCAGGTAACTCAGTGAGAGCATTGAATTAGCTGAGTTAACTCTATTTTTAATTTGCCAAAATGACGCTTCGGCCTTTTGCCTTTCCGGCGATGATATATCGACTGTGTTTAAGCGAAAGGCATTACTCCACATTTATTATGCAAGTAAATTTAGGTCTTAGTGGTAACACAACGGTCACGCTGTTATGCTTGACTCCTGATCATAATTTGATCAAATGCTGAAACGTGGCGAGCATTGGTGGTTAAAAGGGGCGATTTTTTTAAATGGCAAGTATTTAAAAAAAGGGCGTTTTTTTTTTCGTGAATACCGCACAAGAGTCTCAACTGCTCCCAACCGTCGGGAGCCAGTGAGACTATGGTGACCCTTAATAGGGGTATGTTATGAGGCTGAAGGTAGTGGGGAGAGGAAGGAGATTGGGAAGGGGAAGGTTGGGAAGTACCTGGCTATTCAGATCTGGTCACCAAACACGGCTAAAGCCATTTCAAGCAACGTTTCAATTCTGAATAGTGGTCTTTCACCAGGGCGATACTTAGAGTATCTACCACTGATCGTCGATTTGCGACATTATAAAATGTGACAGCGGTTCAAACCACTAGGCCTAAGTTTATCTAGTAAGTCTCTGCTCCTATGAGTCTCTTCTTAATGTATTTTTTGCTTGTTGCCTCTTCTTTTGTGCTTCCTATTTGGCATTTGTAAGTCTTTATAAAAATATAATTTCTTTTTGTTTTATAATGTTGCCCTTCCCAGAATGAGTTTTTTTTAAACTCCTTGGGTTTAATATACCAAATGTATTATGTGTGTTAATATTTTAATAAATAAATTTAAAAAATTTAAAAATAAGTTTGCTTGAAAAATAAATGTGTAATAACGCCTTTCACCTAAACATAGTCGATATGTACGTTGAACTGAAATATATATGACAACATTTAAAAAAAAAACCTCCTACTGCCATCATATTAAGCGAAAGATGTTGCTTGTGCAATGATGGAGGACTTAGCTAGCAGAGGAATTGAACCCACGATAACCGGATGGGAATCTGGCGCGTTTGTCCACTCAGCTACAAACCGGTCAAAATAAAACATATGTTAAATTGAAAATCTAAAGTTTTTGTCATTTTATTTCTGTTAAATCAAAACACTTTGTAACTTTTTCGCACGATAAAAAAATAGTTCACTCTTTTTGCAGAACTCATTTATGTTCTACAAAAAAATTTAGAGTTTTTTTTCCAGAGTTAATCTCGTTTGGTTGTTTCCCATCATTAAAATCCTTTCAACATTAATAAATTATATCATATTTAAAAGTACAAAAAAAATATGAAAAATATATAAGATTAAAGCCAATTAATTAGTCCGAATAGCCGTGTTCCCGATGTAGAGATATGCGCGGTATCCTTCGCGCAGATCGTAAACTCATCGTGTACAGTGTACATGGACGAGATGATCTTTCAAAGTTCAAGGGTAGAACTGCGGCGATTCAAACATCTGCGGGCAGCGTTACGAGAGGACCAATTAATTTACTTGTTAATCTCTATGAGCAAGTAACTTTGAAAGACGTGTAACTTGCTTAGATGAATCAATTAACGTAGATACGTTACTGAGACAACGCGCGTGACTGCACTAAACTAAGCCAACGTGGCATACCTGAGATTTACTGCGTTTAGTCTCGCACAAAAATTCGTTTGACAAACAAGCTGTCACCAGCTGCCACAAAGGCATCGCTGTAAGCTCTTTTCTGAGATAAAATGCCTTCCTGTGCCTTTGACAAGTGTAAAAATCATTCGGGAACAAAAAAAGAATCTCATGGAGTTTCTTTTCATGCGAAGTACACACAAATCACTTATTATTTCAATTAATACATTTATTTACATACCAAATGGTATAAGTGAGATAGCGAATGCAGAAACACATAAGTGTGTGGAAGACAACCTAGCGACCGTACACTGAGTACGTCGCACGCTACTTCGCTCGTAAGTTCGTTAGGGAAGAGAGGGCTTGTAACGCGGAGAATGTAACGCGGGACGTTTATATAGCTATCTCATTCATACACACATATTCTGCTTGGTATGGCTATCCTTTTCATGCGTTATGAGTTTTCAAACAGATATCAGAGCGTGCCAAATTTATCGTTCAATTTGTATGAATATGACGTGTCTTGTATTTTATATCTATGGTTACTCGCTAAGTTTTGTCCACCGAGGAAACTGTTCCCCGCAGTGGCAAACAGACAAAAACAAAAAACAAAACGCCAAAACCGTATAAAAGTCTCTTATCAGTCAACATATTACATTGACAGCCTGCATGGTCGAGTGGTAAGACGCTCGACTACGAATCCAGAGGTCGCGGGTTCGAACCCGGCGTGCGCAAATAAATTTTATTTCATTAATATTTGTCATAAAACATTTAATTGATGTAAAATATAATATAGTATATATGCGGCACGTTCCAGAGTGGTAGATACTCCAAGTATCGCCCTGGTGAAGGACCACCATTTACAATTGGAACGTTGCTTGAAATGGCTTTAGCCGTGTTTGGTGACCAGATCTGAATAACTTAACCATCCCCTTCCTCATCTCCTTACCCTTCCCACTACCTTCAGCCTCACAACACACCCCTATGGGGGATGACATAGTCTCACTAGCTCTGGACGGTTGGAGCAGTTTGGACTCTTGTGCGGTATTCATGTAAAAATAAAAATAAATCTGAATAGCCAGGTATTTACTTCACAACCATCCTCTTCCTCATCTCCTTCCCCTCCCCACTACCTTCAGCCTCACAACATACCCCAGTTGGGGATGCCATAGTCTCATTGACTCTAGACGGTTGGGAGCAGTTGAGACTCTTGTGCGGTATTCATATAAAAAAAAATACATAAAAAAAGAGTTCTACAAATTTAAGACATAAACCATATATGGCTACATTCTTTATTTGCTGGTTGAGAATGGCTAACGTCAGTTGTGCGGACTGTCAGGACGAAGCTAATGCTACTGATGTGCTTATTGCATCCTACGCGACTATAAAATCTAAAACAAATCTCGAATGAAATATAGAATAGGTGGTTTCCTGTGGCTGAAACAATGAAGGCTGTATTGCATACCGGATGTGGATGTTTGGTGGGATTAACTCTGCCTGTCTGGCCGTATGACCAGCAACCATTACAACCATAACAAGGGTGGGAAACCTCAAACGCGAGCCTCATTAGAACTCCTTCATCTTATTCCTATGCAGTTAGTGCTAAAGTTGGATTCGTTAATGCATCTATTTAAAGCAATGGAATGATGATGTGATGTGACTCACGAAATAGGAAAAATAAGGTTTCATTTCACGGTACGCTTCACATAATGACGCTGTGTGAAGCCAGGAGCCTACGTCACCCTTTTGATCGAGATATCTACCTTGATAAATTTTAAAACCTCTGTATGAGTGAATATCTTTCTTATTGTATTTATAATGTTTATCTGATTAATCTCTACTCCTACGAGTTTCTTTTTATGTATTTTTACATTGCTCCCTCTTATTTTATACTACTTTTTAAAAATGTGTTTTTGTAAAAATATTATTCCTTTTTATTTTTTTATTCCTTCCCGGATTGAGTTTTTTAATACAACAAGTTTTTTTTCGTACCATATTAACATTTTAGTAAATTAAATAAAAATTATTAGCGCACGCCGGGTTTGAACCCGCGACCTTTGGATTCGTAGTCGAGCGTCTTGCCACTCGACCATGGAGGCCGTGGTAAGACGCTTATATAAATACAGTGGAATAAAGTTTAAAAAATGGTATTGTTAAATCTTGTGTACTTATGTATAAATGTTTTTCTTACTAGATGTGTGAAAAAAATATTTGCATACGTCTTAATAAAAATACAAAAACAAACAAAATACAACTTCTCACTAACTCTAATTGTATTGTTCTTCTTTATTACTTGTATGTCAATGGCACATGTAGTGCCATATATATGTAACATAAATAAATAAATTTAAAAAAATCATCATATTCACTCCATTCAAGGCATGTCGCTTAACCTAACCTAGCTTACATTATCCCAAACAACTTTTCGGCTCCGAATAGCGGTGTCCCGCTGAGACGATTCTAAGAAAAGCTTCCACGCTGAAACGAAATTCAAATAAATCTTCCATATCTTAATTCATTTATTATTTATTACACACAAATATTAATTATTACCATAATTCTAATTCAAAATGTGACTAAACCCATGTAATTTTTATTTTTTTTTGCATTCTCCGGGGGTTTGAACCCGCGTCCTCTGGGTCCACAGTCGAGACCTTTACCGCTTCACCACGGTCAGTCGGGCGCACCCGCCACATTCCAGAACTGTTTTAAGAACCAAACCGGGTCCCTTTGTCAATTTTATCTGATCTATGTTTTTTTCTAAGAAAGAAAAGCCAATGTAAAGAGGTACAGTTTGTCAATAAAATGTTAATGAAAATCAAAAATTAACTTTGTACAGGACCACAGATTTTTTAAAAAATTTTATGACTGACCGGTTTCGCTTAGCGTAAACATCATCAGGTTACAAAATAAAAACTTAACAAAAAATACAAAGTGTGCGGTTATATATACACACAGAGGGAGAGAACACAATATAAATAAAATAAGAGAACAGTGAGAAAATAATATTAAAAAATTATAACAAAGAGAAAGAAACTTAATATTTGATTTTCATTAAATACGTCAAACCACAATGTGATTGCTTTCTACGAAAATATAAAATGTTAGTATTTAATATAAGTGTTTTTATTCTTTACCATAGCATATTTAACATCTTATTATTTAGTTGATGCGAAGAACACATGATTAGGATTGTGTGTATTGGTGCACATGTACACACTTCCGACATCGATGTGCTTGATAAAAGTCACTGAGAAACAGCCCTTGTCTTGTTTTACGTACTTATTGTTATATGCGAAAAGGGACCACAAGTGTATCCATTTGTAATATAAATATTTATGTAATATGAATTTGACCGGTCGGTAGCTGAGTGGACAAACGCGTCGGATTCCCACCCGGGTGTTGTGCGTTCAATTCCTCTGCTGGCTAAGTCCTCCGTCATTGCACAAGCAACATCTTCCGCTTTTTATGATGGCAGTAGGAGTTTTTCAAATATTGTCAGGTTATTCGTAACCCGGGAATGTTTGTCTTTCTTTATTTAAAAAAATAAAAATTATGAAGTTCTTGCAGTCTGTTTCTTATGTATTAGTTCGGCAAAAACTTAAACAATCGAATTTTTTATTTTATAAAATTGTACTTTTTTTTAATATCGCTAGAATTTTATTTTCTCAAGTCGTAAAATAAGTTTTAAACATGATATATGCAAGCAATGCACCTAAGGGAGTATTGTGTTAACCTCAATATTCGCTGTTTTACATATAGCATCTATTTAACTGTTTTTTTCCGAAGCACGAATACGTTTTTAAAATTAAAAAGAAACATTTATTCCTGCAATTGTTTCGCGTACAAGTTGGAATATTAAAACACATTAAAATATAATATTTCCTTTCGCAAAGCACCACTAACTTCTGGACACTGAGTAGGTACTTATACACAACGTGAAAAATATGCACTTTTACCATAGTGCTTTTATAAAGCTACACTCTTTTACCATTAAACCATTGGTACCGCCATTTCCTCTAAAAGCTTCGGAGTGCCTCTGCACTTCAGAACAAAGTTAATGCAAATTAAACGCCTCGGTCAGATAAAATGGAGATAGTACACAAAAAACCCTAATAAATTTTCGATTCGTTTATTTGTCGCGGCCGGGTTTTGATCCAGCGACCTCTGGGGCCACTTCCAAGGAGCTTCACCACTCTGCCACGGAGGTCGTTGTACCTCAATCTGTATTGTCACAATATAAAAGAATTCGCCTTAAAGATTCCCTATAAGAAAAATGACAAAGTGAATGCCTACTTAGGATAAGTTACAAATGAATCACTTATTTGAAAAACACGATTTGTCCGTTGTCCACACATTTCACGAGTAGAGTCAATAAATGCTTCATTTTTATTTCATATGGATTTAACTCATACAAATATATTCACTGTCCTGCTCTTATTGTATTATTCAATAATTTCCGAGAATCGTAATTTATCCCGGAAAGTCGCATCTCAAAAATACAGTAACAAATCAAAGTAGTAGATTGTTGTGTTAATGATAATAAAAAGAGTGTATTTACGAGTATATAGCGCAGTTTTGTGATATTACACTAAATTATTAAACCTTATAAAATAACGATAAAATCACATACAATGGATATGTATGCAAATTAAAACTAGCTAAAATCATGAAATTAAAAAAAAAAACAATTAAACTTAAAATGCATTATAACTAACTTTAGAAGTATCAAAAATATGGTCACTACAATAAATAAATGCAAATCAACATTGTGTTGGATATATCTTTATACGTATATTTTATTATTTGATTTGTGTGAATACCTTACAAGAGTGTCTACTTCTCCTGACTGCCTGGAGCCAGTAGGACTATGGCATCCCCAATCGGGGTATGTTGTGAGACTGAAGGTAGTAGAGAAGGTAAGGAGATGGGGAAGTCGAAGGTTGGTAAGTACCTGTCTAGTTAGATCTGGTTACCAAACACAGCTAAAAACGTTTCAAGCAAAGTTTTGATTCTGAATGGTGTGCTTCCACCAGGGCGATACTGAGCGTATCTACTACTCTAGAACATACAAATATGCTGTATCGTCGCCGCAAAGGCAAAAGGGCTGAAGTGCCATTTCGGGAAGTTTAAACCAGAGCACTGGGACAAAAAGCTAAAAAAACGCTCCAAACTTGTGTCGCTTGAGTCGAGCCTTCTCCCAAATGGTAAATATATTTTAGATGGCTGAAGGCTCGCAAAGGTCTTCAGCATCAAACGAGAATCAACTGCATGTTTAACTCATTTTTGACCAAAGTGTCCCTTAAGCCCTTTTGCCTTTCCAGCGACGACATACTATTTTACACACATTTAATAAATGACATTTTTAGGGCACGTGGGATTTCGGAACCCGTGACCTCTGGATTCATTGTTCAGGATCTTAACCTCTCAACTACGAAGGTCGTCTATCTCAAAACCTATTTTTTCCCTAGGGGTGTGAAACGTAGTTTTTTATCAGTTGCGCAGCCGCCTTATTGTTTCACGACTATCAAAATTGGAGATCATGTTTACATTATTCATACAAGCCTATTTAAGTGATATTTAAACGTGGATTTTATTAAATATTAAAGGGATAAACGTTAAAGAAAATGTTGGACAGTTTTCAACGATTATCTCAGAACGAGTTTAGGATAACGTTTTTATTTATTTACGCCCATTTTAGGCTTTTACATACATTTTAATATTTTTTTTTTAACAGTTACCTCATTAGTGCAAGAATTGTGTAAAATAGAAAAAATAAAAAAAAGAGTATTGAATAGCAGATACAAAAATAACCAATAACATGTTCAAAAATATTGTAAAAGAAGGGAAATAAATAATATTAAGTAATAGGTCCAACTATTAGTTTAGCTCTACCAGATAACAACAACTGTACTAAATTAAACTTATAGTTTGATATTGACGTGTTAAATATATCGGCGACATCGGAGTATATGTTTCCCAGATGCAACATTCGTCGCATAGGCGTGTTGAATTGTGAGATTGAAGCAGAATTGCTACAATAGTACGGTAGGTACTGCCTTGTAATCGTCTTGCTAGGAACATGAAATGAAATCAAGTTTAATAGTTCAGGGCTGTCAATCATTGAATTTATAATTTTGTATAAGCAAATCAAGTCGGTAATTATTCTCCGTTCAGACAATCTCAATAAATTAAGATGACAAAGAAGATAATCGTAATTGATAGATTCCCTTAATAAGCCCATTCTGAAGTTAATAAATCTTAAGAATTTATTTTGAACTCTTTCTATTGTAAGGGAATGAATAGCATAACTTGGTGCCCACACTGTTGAGTTGTATTCAATTGATTTTGAAAATAATTGATTCAAATGAAATGATTTATTTTGACCTACCGCTCAGAATACAAATATTGCGCTCGTGTTTACAATACATTCTTTTGTCTTGCGTCAGATTCAGATCCCATGGCATTTGCCGTAATTAATAATCCGTAATTAAGACATATTTAATACACAGAAGTTTATAATTAGATATTTTAATATGCAATTACATTTTGACACAAAGTTCACACTGTTTATGTTGGACACTATCAATAACGCAAAATATCTATTGCGCAGAAAATATGTGAATACTTTTAATTAATTTTCGATATAAATAGATTTTTTAGCGAACTAGAATATTTTATTCAATTTTATCTATTTATTTAATTATATACGCCCTCATGGGCTTTTACATAATATATGATATAAAACATAAAATAATAGTGACATAAAAATAACAGTGATTAGCACCCAAAAACATAATTAAGTTGATAGAAATATTATAATGCAAATTAACACTAGTATTTTTGAAAGAGGTATGCTATTATAGCCTTATTGTAACTAGATTCAGTGCAGTTGAATAAATCTACTATTTTAGCGAAAGAATTACCCACTGTATGCAATCCTAGGTACAAGCGAGTATTTAAATGACTCAGTCCTGATATTATTGTTACATTTAAAAATAATTTTGGATCGAGTGAATCTGTTAGGTTAGGTTAGGTTATCAACGAAGAAACAGATACCGCTGGTAGAGCTCTACTGTAACCGCGTTTTTTCTAATAAATGACGTGTGTAAAAACAGAAAGAGATGTTTTAATGGAGCCCTGAATGGCAGGAATACACGGGGGTCTGCCCGAGCCTCAAATTTTAACGAAATCTGATGAATCTGCACCAATTATATCAAATGTTTCCAACGAATGCACTCGGGATGTAAACTGCCCCTTAAGCCTGATTCACACCAACGTCCGGTTCCGCTCAGTGCCGATATTGTTTCGCAAGAGAGCTTATTGATATGGTATGAATATCGATCAAGGAGTATGTGCCAAGACAAAATTGTGTGGCAGTATATCCTTCTGCCCACCCTTGTGATATTTAACTACTTAGTTAGTTAAATAATTATTTTGAATTATAAAAATACTAACATCGCAGATTTTTTTTTTTCAAAAACCATTTTTTTATCACTAAATAATATTTTTATTAATTATTAATTTTAAAAATATTATTTAGTGAAAAAAAAAAATGGTTAAAAACAAAAAATCTGCGTTGTATGTATTTTTACACTTCAAAATAATTATTTAACTAAATAAGTAGTTAAATATCACAAGGGTGGGCAGAAGGATATACTGCCATACAACTTTGTCTTGGCACATACTCCTTGATTGATATTCATACCATATCAATAAGCTCTCTTGCGGAACAATATCGGCACTGAGCGGAACCGGACGTTGGTGTGAATCAGCCTTTACTATTCACATTCTGAGAGTCTGACAAACGAAAGAATGCGGCTGACAGCTGTTGCGCAGAAATGCGTTTTGGTAGGAGTCGGGGTCGATTGGAAACAAATCGCTCATCACCATTGTACGGATTGTCTACTTCCGAAAAGCTTCAGAAAAGCTGCGCAGTAAACGAAAAACCACTCTCTTATTTGCCGAGCTCTATCGTAAAACGATTTCCCAAATTTACAAATCTTTTTATCAGCAATAACATTACCAGAACCGGGTTTTATTATTCTATACGATTAATTAGTTACTTCCCGAGATATTCAGTGGAAAGCATTTGAGATTGATTGTCACCTTGAAGTAACAATAAATGGAGAGAGAGCTAATTCTTTTTACCCAACCTATACAAATTTGGGATAAATCACTTTCTCCAGGTTTTTACGTCGTACACCATGAGAAAGAAAGAAACAACAAATTTTCCCGAATTATCACACCGCTTTAAAGTATTGTTAGAATGTTCTTCGTGTCCCGCGTCTCCGTTGACTCCGCCCACACGTTATGATACGCGAAATAAATTGACATAACTCAACGGTTTATTAGGTTACATGTTATATATATTTTAACAATACTGTGAAAAAGTGGTTATACGAATAAACAAAAATATTATGTCGACATGTGCTATGAATGGATGCATTAATACCCTAGCCCTAGTCCTAGCCACGCCCAGGTCTTGCCGAGTCCGGAAAACCTCGTATAAACTGACTACAGCTCTCTCTACAGCGCTCTCTCTTGTATATCATTGCTCTGAGATCGTCACACGGTTCTCCGGCATTGTGTCAAGCTCCAGGTGGTGCCATATAAAAAGTATTACCAGTATATAAACGTGCATAATATATAATTAACTTGTATTCACCGGGTAGGAATGCGTCGGCCCCAAGCCATAAATTGATAAATGCCACGAAAAACGCACGAAGGCAAGAACTGATTGTCTGCTAACAAGGATAAAGGGAAAACAATGTTAGAATAAGATACGTAAAAAAAAAAACGAAATAAAAATAAATACGGTATCATTTTTCCTGCAGCCAAAACTCTCGCCTTTTTAAACCCTTCCAATGCGGGCGGTTTCAATGTAGGCAATCACTTTATATTAAATATTTTTAATTATATTATTTATTTATCTTAAGTTAGATCACATCATTGTGTGTTCTAATATAAAAGATTTAATGTACAGACATGATTATTTTTCAAACATATTTTTCTGATGACATTTTATGAACTTAAAATTTAAAAATATATATTTGTATATATCGTGTTACAAGAAAATGAACATACAATATACCAACATTAATGGTTATGGATAGAAAATTTTCTTAATTCTTTTTTAAATAGACGAATATTGTCTATTGTAGTGATTTCTAATGGAATTTTATTATATATTTAAATTTTTTAGGTTTTTAATTTTATTTAAACAATAATTATTATTATTACAATTTTTAGTTAAAAGCTCTGCGATGTAATTATTTGATAATGCCCTCAGAAGGCGAAACAGCTGTCACCCGTAAAAATAATTACATCGCAGAGCTTTTAACTAAAAATTGTTTTAAAAAAAAATAATAATAATAATAATTGTTTGAATAAAATTAAAAAACCTAAAAATTAAAATGGAGTTCTACAAAATAAACTTTAAAACCATAAAAAAAAAAAAAATTATTATATAGTTGGACGGCCCGGTACATGAGAGATTTCTGTGTGCTTGATTTTTTCCTTGTTGGCAATGTAATTAATTTTGCATTTCTCGTCCCGTGTTGTTTTAGGAAATGCAGAGAGAGGTTGAAGACACTCCGATTGAAAAGGTTCAGATACTTGAGGAGACACGTTATGGAGCCAGGAGCATCGTCTAATACCCAATGACTACCCTGGTGGACTCTATCATAGTGACTAGGATGACTTCTGTCAGGGGAATAAGGTAAGACATAGGTATAATATGGTCGAGTGGTAAGACGCTCGACTACGAATCCAGAGGTCCGAGCTTAAGCCCGGCTTGCGCAAATTATTTTTATTTAATTAATATGTGTTTAAATTTAATTCATGTAAATATATGTATTATTTTTATTTTTATTTTGAGAAAATACAGATACAGACAGTAAATTAATAATAAATATAAAAATACATACACTGGAGAATCAGGCTGTATCACAACCATTTCTCACTGATTAACATATTGAAGCCGATAAATGAATCTCTACAGAATATTTGTATATAAATTTAAAGGGAAATAAAAGTAAATCAATTGATTAAGGGTTACAGAAAAAAATAGAAAATGCAGTGTCTAAGAAAAAAATAAATTAAATTAAAAATAAAAATAAAAAGTACAGAAAATATAAACACTGAGTTTTTTTTTTAGTGAACACAGCTTTCAATCTTCTACTAAAAGTACCGCTTGTATCAAAGAATTTGTCGGGATCCATTGATGTTTAAAGTTTATATTAAATAAAATATACTATATTTGCTGCACGTTCCAGAGTGGTAGGTACTCTATGCATCACCCTGGTGAAAGACCACCATTCAAAATTAAAACGTTGCTTGAAATGGCTTTAGCTATGTTTGGCGACCAGATCTGAAGCCAGGTACTTCTCAACCTTCCTCTTATCCATCTCCTTCCCCTCCTCACTACCTTCAACCTCACAACATACCCCAGTTGGGGATGTCATAGTCTCGCTGGCTCTAGACGGTTGGGAGCAGTTGGGACTCTTGTGTGGTATTCACTATAAATGATTTTTTTTTTAATGTCTGGGACAGTCTCCTTATAAATACTAATAACGAATCATTCTCCTGTTCAGCTCCTCAGCTGTGAAATGATTTGCCGGCCTCTGTGTTTCCTCCCTCCTACAACATGGACCTCTTCAAGACCTATAAGGATGAATAATATAGTAATATAATAATAATAGTGCGCTGCCGGTAACCATCAATATTACACCAATCAATAAATTAAAAATAGTTTGTAAGAACTATGTGAAATCCATTAGTGTGTAATATCAAGTAGTATATGAGTTATAATAATTAGTTGTATTTAATATTTTCAAAAGTACATGAGTTATAATTAGTTATTTTGTAACCTTGAATGTACAAATAACTAAAGTAAAATAAAACCTGTCTAAAACCTCAGTTTACTCCATCCTTTCCCTAAAAAGACCCTCCACACAGCATTTCCAAAAATGACAGAGGCCTTGAGGGAAATTATCTCCTATTTAAAAACATTAAAAAATTGACCAAAAAAATCAAAAAGGCGCTGAATGCCTATTTTATTTGTGATGACGTCAAACATGACGATAGTTAAATAATGACTAAATTTTGTATATAATTATGGTTTAGTAGCGTTCATAAGGTTGAATGCTGTCTCAGTGATGCAGAATGCACTCATATCCTCGTATCGCTATACGAATTAACATCGGTGTCGGAAGACAGTGCAATTCCAAGAGCTTTCTGAAAGCTACATCTTTAACAAGTACCTACCTGGAGCTTTCTGTACCTTGAACCCGAAGGGAGATAGTATCTGATGTAATATTTTAGATCCAGAATTCTGAAATGGTTGGCTTTCTTAAGAAACTTGCGGTTTCCTTGTACAAAAAAATGTATGAATCATTTGAGTGGATAATTTATAACCGGTGACAAAGTTCAAAACTTTGGGTTTGTTCCCTCAATTAAAAAAAAAAAACGAAAAGTACGCTCTAAAAATTATAAATATTCGACTTTCATTTGTTATTTAATGTTTTGTACCTAGCTAATGTTTTGTGACTAGTCATACATTTGATTTTAAATACATTTTAAATTTTTTTATTCTTGCTAAAATATTAAAAAAATACATGGGTTTGGTCCATGCCTGTCTCACTGGGATATTCCTGTGTCGAGATAGACGTAGTGTACATAAATTATATAATATCAAATGTAAATATTAATAAAGATAAAATAAAAAAATATATAAAAAGGAGAAAGAAGCAAATAAATGAAAGATGAAATTAAATGAAAATTAGAAAAAAGTTATTACATAGAGGTTGCATTCTATAGATATTGTTTAGGTTGTGCACAATAATAAAAAGTGATAAAAAGGAAAAAGAAATTAAAGGGAAAAGAAGAGAAAGATAAAAATTAAATAAATATTAGAATAAAGTTATTACGTGGAGGTAACATTTTATAGATATTGTTTGGGAGTATAGAGGTTGTGCATAAGGTAAATTTATAATGTTTTTTAGTGTTTTATGATCTAGGTAAAGGTTAATACAGAAAATAAATAATAGGACTATATAAGCCTAGAGATAAAGATAGATTGAAAATTGAAGTATGTACGTCTAAGTAGGTGTTTTACAGTAGTTAGCAATATTCAGAATCGAAACGTTGCTTGAAATGGCTTTAGCCGTGTTTTGTGACCAGACCTGAATAGCCAGGTACTTCCCAAGCTGCCTCTTTTCCATCTCCTCCCCCTCGCCACTATCTTCAACCTCACAACATACCCCAATTGGGGATGCCATAGACCCACTGACACCAGACGGTTGGGAACAGTTCGGACTCTTAAGCAGTATTCACATATTTAAAAAATAAAAAATAATAGTGTGTAAATGATTTTTTTTTAAATAGTGTTGTGGTGGTGTGCATTTTATATAAAATTATCCGATTAAATATACATGATTTACAGTTCAATGACAAGAGGAAAATACAAAAATATAATTGATATCAATTCAGTGCGGGGATGTCAAGATGGATTACAGCAGATTTAATGTGACAGGAGAATTTACGTAAGCTGCTTATCTTAGTGAAATCCTTTTCGTATAAGTATCCTTGGAGACCCTAATTGACCGCTGTCAGTGAGATGAGCTGCTTTCCACCGGGCTGGCTGCTGGCTGCAGGGAGATTACCCACCCTCTGTTGGCGTTGATGATAGAGAAGAATATAAATGTTTGAAAGGGTAATATGGTAAATTCCTCCGGGTATCACCGCGATGTTTTTTTTAAATTTTGTTTTATTGTGAATACCGCACAAGAGTACCAACTGCTTCCAACTGTTTAGAGCCAGTGAGACTATCGCATCCTCAACTGGGGTATGTTGTGAGGCTGAAGGTAGTAATTCATATATAATAATATGAGGCCTGTTCAAAAGAAAAGTTGAATTTTTAATTTTCGCCGGCTGTGTACATTCGATTATCGATTTTTTTTTGTTATGTTGGTACACATATGTTTATCATATGTTGGCATTATCAGCCATTTTGGATTAGTGGTTTGTTTTTGACAACTGGAAAGGTTAGTCACGTTTTTGTGTGTTCTTCGATTTTTTACTTTTGAAAAAAATGGATCAAAGAATATGTATTAAATTTTGCGTTAAAAATGGAATAAAGTGCTCCAACGCACTTAAAATGTTGACTGTGGCATTCGGCGAGTTTCTTTGTCTCAAAAAAGTGTTTATAAGTGGCACAAGCGCTTTACAGGAGGCCGAGAAGATGTTAATGACGATGAGCGTCCTGAAGTTGTGGAAAAACAAATCATGGGTTTTATTCTTTGATCCATTTTTTTCAAAAGAAAAAAATCGAAGAACACACAAAAACGTGACTAACCTTTCCAGTTGTCAAAAACAAACCACTAATCCAAAATGGCTGATAATGCTGACATATGATAAACATATGTGTACAAATATAACAACAAAAAAATCGATAATCGAATGCAGACAGCCCGCGAAAATTCAAAATTCACCTTTTCTTTTGAACAAACCATGTACATAGTATATTTGCGGCCTTCGTTGCTTTAAACGGCTTTAGCTGTTTTCGATCACCAGATCTAAATATGCAGGCACATCTCAACCTTCCTCTTCCCCTTGTCGCTGACCACTTCCGTCAGCCTCGCGACATATTCCAATTGGGGATACCATAGTCTCACTGACAGATGAAACATTTTGTAATAGCTTCAAAAAGTAACTTTTATTTTATAAAATTTAGTTAAAAATACAACTTTTTTAACATAAAGTAAAGTTTGGACAAAGGTATGCTTAAACAAACTTAACTAACTAACTAACTAACCATCACGCCGTTTCCCCGCAGGGATAGGCAGAGAGGACGGACCGCCATACAACTCTGTCTTGGCACACACTTCTTGCTTCATTTACATTCATACATCGTCTCATACATATTCTTCTGTTATTCTGACTCTTCACATGACCCGATTCGAGTATTTGATTTACTTGATCGTGCCATGTCTTTCTCGGGCGTCCTCGACTTCTTCTTCCATTCACTTTCGCATCATATATTCTTTTCACACTCCTTTCTTCGTTCATTCGCTCTACATGCCCAAACCATCTAAGCGTCCCTTTCTTAATCCTATCCATTACGCTCATATCAGCCTTGCATTCTTTCCGGATATCCACATTTGTAATACGGTCATACATGGTTTTACCGCACATCCGTCTCAAAGATCTCATTTCCACAGCATTCAGTCTACTTTCATCCTTCCTCTGCCAGTTCCATGCCTCACTACCATACATCAGGGTTGGTATAAGCACTCCATTGTGGACTGCTAGCTTCGCTTCTTTGGACAATTTCTTATTTGCCCCAACAGCGTTCAGTCCTCCATTAATGGAGTTTCCTGCATTCACCCTTCTTTCAATATCCTTATCAGCCTTTCCGTCTCTTGTAAACATACTTCCTAAATACACAAACTCATCCACTTGCTCCAAGTATTAAACAAAAAGTCAAAAATGCCCTGTAAAGATTGGTATCAGCTTAACCACGTCCCCCAACCAAAGTAGGGATACTATAACGCCTATTTAGGCGTATTATAATACATGGCCAGCAACGGCGCGCGCCTAACAGCCTAGCAGAGAAAGATGTTTCCGGCGGGAAAAGGATGAATTTGCCCGCGGACACTGCGGTTTAAGGCTGATTCACACCAACGTCCGGATCCGCTCAGTGCCGATATAATTCCGCAAGAGAGCTTATTGATATGGTATGAATATCGATCAAGGAGTATGTTCCAAGACAAAGTTGTGTGGCAGTATATCCTTCTGCCCACCCTTGTGATATTTAACTACTTAGTTAGTTAAATAATTATTCTGAATTGTAAAAATACTAACATCGCAGATTTTTTTTAATCAAAAACCATTTTTTTACACTAAATAATACTTTTATTAATTTTAAAAATATTATTTAGTAAAAAAAAATGGTTAAAAAAAAAATCTGCGTGTTAAGTATTTTTACACTTCAAAATAATTATTTAACTAAATAAGTAGTTAAATATCACAAGGGTGGGCAGAAGGATATACTGCCATACAACTTTGTCTTGGCACATACTCCTTGATTGATATTCATACCATATCAATAAGCTTTCTTGCGGAATAATATCGGCACTGAGCGGATCCGGACGTTGGTGTGAATCAGCTTTTACCCTTCGTGACGGAACACACCTCTGGTTTTTGTGATTACTTACTTCAGCGTGTTTTAATTCGTAAATAAAGTGATCTACCTAACCTTAAAGACTATCATTTGACAATTACCTACTACGTTTATTCATTAGAGTTCCTTAGTTTTACAATACTTTAGTTTCACCTGCTCTGTACAGTTGAGATTCTTGGAACGTATTACAACAAAAACAACAAAAAATAACATTTCCCCAGCAGATTCAAAAAGCCTAAAAAACCAAGCAAAGAGATTTTAAGCCTCCTTTGAATTTGTTAATGATCATTCCTAATGTTGGCAACCCGATCTTTTATACTTTATACCAATTGGTATATATACTCATATTATAAAGATGCGCCAATATGGTATATGAAAATACCACAATAAATCAAGAAGACCTTTGTCCGTTGACTCCTATGGAATCCATTTCACAATCGATCTGCTTTATTATTGTATTACGATAGAGTCGACCGACCGATTTGCAAATAGATAAATGACAATATAAAGTATGGACCAACGAGTGAATATAATTTTATCCTTTGTGTGTTACGTAACAGCGTATTTATTTCTTCGTAGAATAATCGGACAAACGAAAGAATGCGGCTGACGGTTCGTGCGCAGAAACGCATTTCGGTAGGAGGCGGGGTCAACCGGAAATAGCAACTCAAACGGCTTCGGCAAAACTGCGCAGCAAGCGAAAGGCAATATTTTTTGAGCTGTTTCTTTGAATACCGCACAAGAGTTCCAACTCTCCAGAGCCAGTGGGACTATGACGACCTCCATGGTCGAGTGGTAAGACGCTCGACTACGAATCCAAAGGTCGCGGGTTCAAACCCGGCGTGCGCAAATAACTTTTATTTAATTAATGTGTGTCATAACACATTTAATTCATATAAAAATAATATAAAGTATATTCCAGAGTGGTAGATACGTCCCGGTGAAAGATTATACCATTCAGAATCGAAACGTTGCTTGATTGAAATGGCTTTAGTCGTTTGTGACCAGATCTGAATAGCCAGGTACTTCCAACCTTCCTCTTCTCCATCTCCTTTCCTTTTCTACTACCTTCAGCCTCACAACATACCCCCATTGGGGATTCCATAGTCCCACTGGCTCTAGACGGTTGGGAGCAGTTGGGACTCTTGTGCGGTATTCACTAAAACAAACAAAAAAGGGATTGAATGGGGAAGGAGATCGTATCTGGCTATTTAGATCTGGTCACTAAACACGGCTAAAGTCATTTCAAGCACTGCGATACTGAGATGCGATATTAGGAGTACCTATCTAACGCTCTGGAACGATGTGCAAATAATGAACGCATCAATATGATAATACCATAAAGCCTTGTGTCTACTATACTTAAGGTCAGGTTTCGTTGGGTTAACGTTATATAATTAACTAAATAAATAAATGGTATAATAATTTATTGTGCCTAATTGTATTTTATTTACATTTCGAAACACTAAATTAGTACCATCTTTATTATTTCGACATTGAAATGTCAAGATGCGTAATAAATGATCTTTTAATGACGGCTAATTTTGCGCCGAATACCTCGAGACTTTTTGGTAAGATAAAATTTTTGTTTTGTCGGTTGAAATTTGAATCGGATCTGAAGTTAGTCATTCCATAACCGGGAGATCTTGCAATGTTCAACCCCCTCGGTGACATTTTTTAAAGAAAAGGTTTTTTTACATTTTTGACGTCGCCTAAAGATGATTCTTAGAAGAATAACGCAACAATCTGAAAATATTTTGAATGAACGCTGTAGAAATGAGATCCCTGAGGCGTATGTGCGGTAAAATGATGTATGGCCATGTTGAAAATGTGGATATCCGGAAAGAATGCAAGGCTGGTGTAAGTGTAATGAATAGAATTAAGAAAGGGACGCTTAGATTGCTTAGACATGTAGATCGAATGAACAATAAATAATAAATGACGCGAAAGTGAATCGAAGAAGAAGTCGAGGACGCCCGATTAAGACATGGCACGATCAAATGAATCAAATACTTAAGTGGGGCTATGTGAAGAGTCGGAATAACAGAGGAGTATGTATGAATGTGAATGAAGCAAGGAGTTTTTACCAAGATAGAGTTGTGTGGCGGTTCATCCTCTCTGCATACCCTTGCGGAAATACGGCGTGATGGTTAGTTAGTTAGTTAGATTGGTAGGGATTTGAAAAGATTCTTTTTTTAAATTTGATAATTTCAATTAACATCAGTTCCAATTCCAAATATGAAAAGTTTACACTCGTACGGTCCTACGTAGGTACTTGCGAAGGAAATTATTCAAAGTTAATAATGACGAATAAAGGTGACCTTGAGAGAGTCTGCCATTGGCCATTAAAAGTTACCTTTGGATATTTTGAAATGCTAAAACCGCAGGGCGCTAATTCGGGTAAGGTGTGAAGTTAGCGACACTAATTCCTGCATCTGTTGGACAAAGGCTTTCCATTCTTGGGAGTATCATGCAGCTGACCCATTGCATGATACTCCCAAGGGCTTTTTTCGGCTTTGAATAGATATCTAAGGCAATTTAAATTTCTTAATTTTTAAATCGTCTTTTCAAAACGGCAACATTTTTTTAATGTTACATTTCTAATATTCGCAAAATTTTAACGGTTTTGTATAAACCAGAAAACCAGCTCTATAAGTCCAAGATGAATATTAGTAAAAATTGTTACTCAAAGTGAACAAAATCTGAAACCTTAATATTTTGGAAAAATCATCAAATTTATGGTAAACTTGCGATGGTTCGACTAGGCTAAAATACCTAATTCACCCGGCTCTTAGAGGCCCTTTTGGATTTGTTTTTAGTTTCTGACTCAATTTATTGGTCCGAAGATGATACACTAAAAAAATCCTGAAAATAAAATAATTGTGGAAGAATCATCAAATTTATGGACAAAATGCAAGGGTTGGATTAGACTTTGATTCCTCATTACTCTGGTTATATCAGTCCAAATTGAATGTTTTTAGATTTTTACCCAGAATGGTAAACAAATATAAAATGACATTAAATACCGAAAAAGAGGGAAAATACCATAGTGCTTCGGCTTTTGCAAGAGTTGGGCTAAGCCTTTAACCCGTAGGCTGCCGTGAGCATCTATGTACAGGCGTTTCAGAATTCCGAGTCGTCGCTGCTGGGAGCAATACACGCTTTCAAATTCATCTTACGATATCTCGACTCGCTCATTTAGATGGCGCCAAACTCGAGCTTAAAAAATAATTTTAACTTCTATCCAGCGACATCATTATATACATATATACGAGTACATCATTACTCACCTTAAAAACCAAGTTTAATTTAGCTCTTAACATGTAGATTCTATGTCTTCAAATTTGTCAAATACTTTTTTTTTATTTTATTATTATGTATGTACTATATTTTCGACATTAACATGTTACATGTAGCTAAAAAAACTACTTTTGTAAATTGCCATCCCAACACAGGCTTATGCCTAGTGGGATGGGCAATTTACCAACTAATAAAAAATGTATGTTCAAGTAAAATAATAAATCAATTTCTTAAAGGATATTTTTTAAGCTTTACTCTGCCCCATTCAGAATATAGAAGGAGGCGGAAAGAAGATATTTTGTGAGTTTAAAAGGGGTGAGTTGAACACGACTAAATTGCACGAACGCTTGGATTTTTGCTATAAACGTGTTGTCAGTTTGAAAAAAATACCATTGGTAAAGTTTACGTATTTATGCGGTAATTGTAGGATATTTAAATAAATTCATTTTTAATCAAATGAATCGTTCGGACACTAGCTGCTTTAGTGTAAAATGCAATAAATATGGCCAATAGATGTCTAAGTCGACCGGTAACATCTGTTGGCCATAGATGTCACTTTATTTTCTAAGTCGGCAGGTAATATCTAAGGGCCATAGATGGCACTTTACTGTGGTTTTGACAGTCATAAAACTCCTCCTGTCGGTAAAAGAGAGATATTATTCAGTTCGCCCGTTTCCCTTCCGACATGGGGAGGACGCGTGCTCGCGTTTGTTTTTTAAGCCGGTAAAAGTCAGTAAAAATGTTTTTTTGTTCCATGTCTTATTCGGTGTGAATAATTAACATACACTACAGTTTTTTGTAAACAATTTGGCAGTGATTAAGCAAGTTTGTGTTAAAAAAATATTCATTAAACATAATATGTTGTAAGTTTTTTCACCGAAAATTATTGTGCAATGATTAATCGAGTGTGTTTTAAAAAAATCATACATGTTTAAAGCATTTTCGCAAATAATCGGCAGTGATTTAAAAGTGTGTTTGAAAAATCGTACTCTAAACATGTTTTGTAAGTTTTTTCGTAAACAAGTGTGGTTAAAAAGAATCGTACATTAAGCATTCAATATGTTGTAAGTTTTTTCATGAAAAATTGCGCAATGATTAATCTATTTTTTTTAAATCACATCTGCTTAAAGTATTTTCGTTAATAATTGCGTAGTGTGTTTAAAAAATCGTACACTAAACATATTTTGTAAGTTTTTTCGTAAACAAGTGTGCAAAAAATCGTGCATTAAGCATATATGTTATAAGTTTTATCACAAAAAAATGCGCAATTATCAATCTAGTGTGTTTTAAAAAAAAAATCACATTTGTTTAAAGTATTTTCGTAAATAATTGTGCAGTGATTTAAAAAAAGTGTCTTTAAAATATCGTACACTTAACATATTTTGTAAGTTTTTTCGTAAACAAGTGTGGTCAAAAAATCGTACAAATGTGCTTTAAAAATATTTAGTGTGTGTGCTAGTGGATAAATAGTGTAAAAAATATGTGATTTCACGGAGACGTGGTGGTGTTGATAAATACCACAACGGATGGCATCGAGACGTTCCTTCAACTATCTTCAAAGGTAGGTCAAAAAAGGGGCCGGACTTCTTGACAGTTGGACTTCATTTCAGTTGGTGAGTTTTTATTTCATTAATATTACGTAATGCATGGATTTTAGGGATTCTTTCTATCCTTTGCATGTTCACGATTTTCAGGAGAATGTACTTTTCGTAGGATTTGTGCTAAAAGTGTAAAGAAAAACCTATGATTTTTATACATACTAAGATTTCAATTTATATATTTTTTTTTACGTGTATACTAACCTTATGTGTTTCGTTCTACTATTGTGAAATGTAATAAAAAATGACTAGATGTGTGAATCTAAAGAAAATAAATATAAACAAAACAAACCGTGGGTATTACTCTTAAAGCAATTAGTGTCCTAACCTTGGTTTAACAATATATAATGAGGGAGAGCCAATAGTTTTACCCAATCTATACACATTTTCGATAGGTCACTTTCTCCGGTTTCTTACTTCGTAAACCTACCATGAGAAAGAAACGAAACAAGATTTTACATATTATTGCACCGCGTTAACACGAGTAACCGTGTCCGGCATAAGCGCGAACTTCACATAATTCATTGGAACAACTAATGTCAGACATTTTTTGAGGTTATTCCCTATATCTTTGTTTATTGACATATTTGCAGTGGTTCTATACAAGAAATAACAATATGGCGATATGTCATATGCGTAAAAATAATATGCATTCAAACAATCGCCTCCTTAAATATTTATCTGTCTCTCTCTCTCTACTTAAATATGCCGGAATATGTTTGTGTTAGAAAGAGACGTGCACTAGTGCATCTTAGCCTGAGATCCTAGTTTGGAGTCAGACCAATGTTAACGAATTAACTTACATTATTTCGTAAATCTATACCTCCTTATCAATATATCGTTGCTGGAAAGGCAAAAGGGCTTAAGCTACACTTTGGTAAAAAAAGAAGTCAAGTATGCAGTTTTGATCAGTTTTTTTTCTGCATCGAAAGCTCTGACTCTTGTTTGATTCTGAAGACTTTTGTGGCCTTTCAGCCATCTAAAATATATTTACCGTTTGGGAGAAGACTTGACTCGAGCGAAACAAGTTTGGGACTTTTTTTGGCTTTTCGTTGCTTCAGGTAACTCAGTGAGGGCGTTGAAATATCTGAGTTAATTTTTTTTCAAAAATCTAACCAGGTACTGAAGACTTATGAATTTTGTTTAAAAAATTATGTATACTCTGCTAATGGTGAATTTGTCAAATTGACGACACGTTTATAGCAAAAAATCCTAGCGTTCGTGCAATTTGAAAAAACTTCCTCGCTATTCTTTATTCTGAATGCGGCGGAGTAAAGTTTTAAAAACACTTTTTAAAAGATGTAGCTTGATAAAGGTTTTATTTATTGTTTAAGCTTGAGTTTTGCGCCATCCATATGGAGTGAGCCGAAATATCGTAAGATGAATTTGAAAGCGTGTATTGTTCACGACAGAGACGCCTCAGAATTCTGAATCGCATATAAATGCCCATGGCAGCCTACGGGTTAAATATATCGTTTCTACGGACCATAGTTCAGAATCAACGATAGAATATACTTGGATTATTACTGTTCCGAAAAGTTCTCACTGAACACCGTAATGCAAATTTCAAATAGTTTGAATTAATAATTTGTTATAATATTATTTTATTATTGTTCAAATAGCTTTTGCAGATAGACATCTTCATGTAGGCCAACATCCATTAATTATGTTGGTCGAACTAAAATTTCAATATCGATTATGTTTCCAAAAAAGCGGTGTCACTGATACCATGTTTTTTACAAAATTCCCAGACAGACTGTCTAATTTTTAATTATATATATATATATAAAAATTAGACAGACTGTCTAATTTTTAATTATATATATATATATATATACATATATATATATCTTAAATACATATTTCATTAGTTGTTACCCCTGAAAAATCCCGGTATGTAACTTGACTTGCCAAGAAAAAATGTTGGTTGCTTTAATCCACCTATTTCAAATATAGAATAATGTCTGCTAAAATTCATTATAGGTAGGTACTTTATTACGTTGATAGGGGGATTTAAAGAGATTTTTCTTTAATTTAATAGTTTCAATTTATAAAAGAGAATCAGTCAAAACGTCGCTACTGTGGAAAAAAAACGGTTCCAGTTCTTTTCGTCTTCAAATCCGAACCAGTTCCAGTTATTTTCATTTTCAAAGCTCTACCGACTAGAACGTGTTTTTTTCGGCGAGGTACCAGTTCCAGTTCTTTTCACTTTCAAATCCCTACCGACTTGGACGTGTTATTTTCGGCGAGGAACCGGTTCCAAAAAGAACTGAACAAATAACCGGATAAATCCAAATCTCTTTTTTGCGAGTTCGACTTCAATTGAAGTGGTGTTCACTGCGAAGTTCATTTTAAAGAACTAGCAATTCGTGAAGCATTCACAAAACATTGAAGTTTTTCCCAACTCTAAATCTAACGTAACCTATCGCAAGATTAAAACTACATTTGTCTTACCCACAGAGTTATATTACCCAACCTAACCTTAACGAAGGTCGAAAGTCGTTGCGTGCGCACATCACATAAAACCAGAACGAAACAGTGTTCCGTCAATAATTTCATATCAATTTGAAACATTACAGGTCCATTTAACGCCGCCTTAATTCAATATTGAGCTGCTCGTCGGATGAGCATTTCAAAAGACACGATTCAAGTCGTTAATATCAAATTTTCCCGTCGAATTGGCGACGAAACGCGAAAGAGTATGATGGCGGCCATTGTCGAAATTCGGAAAAATTAAAATCGTTCTGACCTTAATTTGCTGCGCGGACGAACAGACAAATGGCATCTTCCCACGGGTACGTACCATTCAATTTACGGATATAGGTAGGCACCTACCTGACGTATTAAAACTCGAGCAAGTACCTACTCTTACGTGCTATTATTTTGTTATCTTCAAAGTACAGAGATTTAAAAAATATATATATATAATGGAATTATACCATATGTCACTCAACATGGACAGTTTCTTGAAATATAATGAAAAAAAGTGTGTGCTATAGAGATCTACATATTTATTTGTGTAGTCGGACTGTCGTTAATGTACAGGTCAATTTACTTAAACATTTTGTAGATTTTCTTAATATCAGAGCGGTAGATACTCCAAGTATCGCCCTGGTGAAAGACCACCATTCAGAATTGAAACGTTGCTTGAAATGGCTTTAGCCGTGTTTGGCGATCAGATCTGAATAGCCAGGTACTTTCCAACCTTCCCCTTCCTTATCTCCTTCCTCTCCTCACTACCTTCAGCCTTACAACATACCCCTATTGGGGATGCCATAGTATTACTGGCTCTAGACGGTTGGGAGCAGTTAAGACTCTTGTGCGGTATTCACGTTTTTTTTTTAAATCGCTCTGGTGAAAGACCACCATTCAAAATCGAAACGTTGCTTGAAATTGATTTATCCGTGTCCGGCGAATAGATCTGAGTAGCCAGGTACTTCGCATCCTTCCTCTTGTCCATATCCTTCCCTTCCCCACTCTCTTCAGCCTCGAAACTTACCCTATTTCGGGTTGCCCTAGTCCCCACTGTCTCCGATCACTATGTCCGGATTCATATAAAAAACATTTAAAATGCTGTCGGGGTTGTCTAAGTATTTATGCAACTGCAAACTGCAATAACTAGTAATAAAATAAATGTTTATTAATTCGTTAGTTTTCCTTTTTTCTACCTGCAGAGATATCTATGTCAAGCTGTAGATATTGTGGACAGAAAAAAATCGATTTAAAAAAACATTTCCCTGCTATCTCCGAGAATAGACTGAAATAAGAAGTGCATTATAATGTATTTAGCAAGAATTAAAACATGGAAAACGATTTAAAAAATGTATTTATCATGTTGCGATTTATTGCTTATCTTTAATTGAACCATAGAATACGTAATACTTTTAGAAGAATTTGGTCGCCAGTGTCCGAGGGCTGTTTGTTTGTTACCTACCAAGTCACGCACATAATAATGTAATGTTAAAGGTACATAATATATAGACACATTATTATGTAAGTGTGCGTGTCTTTTTAGATTTATAGGAAGCGTAATAAACACGAATGTTGTTATAATATTCATTTAACGTAACATGTATTAACTATAAACAATTTCCTTTGAACGTATGAGAGTGAACTTTTCAAATTTTGAACTGATTGATGTTAATTGAAATTATAAAATTTAAAAAAAAAACTTATCCCTTACCTACCAATAAAGTACCTACCTACAAAGCATTGGGTAGAAAAGGTATTAAATAGACAAAGTTCTCAACTGTAGCTATTACTCCGTTTGTTATGACAGCTAACAACTGGCAGGGATTTTGCATTATAATGTGAAATTTGTGTAATTAGTTAACCTATTTAAAAATTAAAGCTTATTGAAAAATCAGAGTTCAGTTGCATTTTTTTCTAATGCCAGAGACTACACAGGCCGGGGCTTTTTTATAATAATGTAGAATACTAACATTTAAAATTAGGAGCAATAGATTTCGTTAAATCCTTATCCCAATAAATGTTTACATAGTTTTGGAACAGATACCAGCCATTATTATGACATTTTAAATGTTTTGGAATATATGCCATCAGATTGAACTTTGGAAAACTCGCTTCTGTCATAAAATAGAAAACATAAACATAAAATGAAAAGCAAAAAACGGAATAATTTCAATTATCAAATAACAAAAATATGAAATGATGAAAATGACAGCATTTAAATTTATTAATATTGTTTGAATAAATAATATCACAATGAAACGTAAACCTTTATTAAGATAATTATATTTATATTATGATTTAGCTTATTGTTTTGGAACAGACGTTTGAAAGTTTTGGAATATATGCGCGAAATTGGAAGTTTCAAAAATTATTTATCAGCCATAAAGTTTGGAAAAATCGCTTCTGTTTTCGTAATTCGAATAAAATCAATCTGTAGGCAATGTAATATATTTTCTCTTGTTCTGAAGTTTGCTTATGCTTCCCGCTTTTTCAAATCTATTTCAAGAAAATTAGCCGATTTTCAATCTAAACCAAAATGAGACTAGCTATCGGAGAGCCCTTTCCAGATTTTGAAGCCAAGACAACGGTGGGAGATATCCAATTTTATGATTGGCTTGATAAATCGTGAGTTTTACCAAACTTTTTTTCTGTGAATAACAAATTGTTTTAAATACACCGCCATTTTGAAAAATAAGTTTGTAGTAATCAATTTTCCACTTTGGTAGTTATTTAATAATATTGTGATGCTCTGAGGATGTTATTTTGTGAATCAACATACCAAACGACGACATTGAAAATACCCTGGCCAAAATTAATTTTCCTACATGAAACTTGCCAATGGAAAGCAAAAATCATGTTTTGTTTTCAATTATATTATATTTTCTCATCTTTCACTTATTCACATGTCAACCCAAAACTTCTAGATCCAAAACTACGTAATATAATTACTCTAAATAACACTGCTAGACTGAATATTTTAAATTTATTAGATTACCAAAAACAGGCAATCAACACAGCGATTACAATTTCTAACAAACGGACAGCAATCTTTAGAACATGATGTTTGATAGAAATTTAGTGTTTAACCTTCTGGTTTTTCAATGAAATATGCTCGGAAGAACTGGAATCATTAATCTTTTCACCACCAGTACATAGCAGGGAAACACACTAAACACGTACCCAACATTTGTACAAAATTAACAATATTTGCCACATGATTATGAGTAATTTTCAAGACTTGTTGTTGTATCTGTTATATTATTTCCTCATTCCTACAATACGGGTGACTTCAAAACCCAGGAGCACTCTTAAATTCCTTAAAAGACCCTCCCCAAAGATTAAATCGGCCATAAGGGAAACCTCAGGTATTGCTTAATGGAGTTGACACATCTCTCTGCTTCCATTGACTAGTTGGTGTCTGCTGTTCTCCATGACCAAGGACCATGGCAGCATGTGCACCTCGGAGCTGTTGGACATAGCTAATTTGTTGCCGGAACTGCGGAGCCGAGACGTCAAACTGCTGGGCCTGGCCTGCGACACGCTGCAGGCTCACCATCAGTGGCTCAACACCATCACCAACGCCTCGGGTAAACCAACCAATCCAACTACATTCTTTATCTAGCATTATTATTGATAAGGAGATAGTCTGCATAGCTCCTGTAAGCACTTGGATCATAGGCCTGCCGTGCTATCTCATTAGGTATTCAGATATACATATCTCCTGTTACCGCAACATGTCTTCCACGCCACTTCTCCGCAGGGATATCCATAGAGAATCGACTACTACACAACTCTGTCTTGGCAAACATTCCTAGGTTCATTCATACTACATATCGCTTGCGATAAAACAATACCTTGTATCCCACATAATACACATTTTACTGGGGACAGAGTACACTGTCTAAAAATCTGAATTTTTTTATTACATACAAAATCTACACGCCACATAATTTAACAGTTATAAAAAAAATTGCATCTTAAAATCTGATGTACCTTTAGCTTAGCTTCTTATCATTGAGAAAGGTATTGTAGAAATGGTGACAATCGGGAGGAATAACTGGTTTTAAGTCTTTAAAAGAAATTATTTAAAGTGAAAAAAACCCTTTAAAATTTTATCATTACTTTTTATTTTTGTACACTGAAAAATCACTTTTGACAAATGGATGGGATATGAGGTATTGTTTTGACATGACCACATTTGATTCACTTGATTGTCTCATGTCTTTCTAGGACATCCCCGATTTATTCTTTCATTCACTTGTGCATCACATTACATTCTCCTGACACCTCTTTCTTCGTCCATTCATCCTATATTCGTCTAATCCAGAGTGGTAGATACTTTCAGCATCACTGTGAAAGACCACCATTCAGAATCGAAACTGTGTTTGTACTGACTTTAGCCGTGTTTGATGACCGTATCTGATTAGGTAGAAAAATGTTGGTACTTACCTTGGTATTCAGATCTGGCTCCGAACTGCGACGAATGTTTCGATTCTGAATGGTGATTTTTTTCCAAGGTGATGCCGAAAGTATCTACCACTCTACGAACTTGATGCAAATATACTCGATACAATATTTTCAATTGTGTGTGAAATAACACACATAAATTTAATTCAATTTATTTCCGTACAACCAGTCTGCGAACTTACGACATCTGGGTCCTGAGCCAAGAAGTTTACCGCTCCGCCATGGAGTTCGTCATAATATGATATCCTAGGTTTTTGAAAACATCGAATTTATTTTATTTTTTCCCAGATCTAGAGAAATTTCCCTAGACATCAGTTTTATTTCAAATCAGTTTAGGATCACACATCTTGGGATTATTAGTTCGGTGACTGCTGCCAATGGCCATTTAAATTTGAACTGTTTCCATCTTCAGGTGGCAAGATGCCCCACTTCCCGTTCCCCATCATCGCGGACCCCGACCGCCGCCTGTCCTGCTGGTGGGGCATCCTGGACTCGGAGACCAGGGACGAGGAGAAGATGCCCCTGGCTGCCAGAGCCGTGTTCCTGGTGGATTCGAACCACACACTCCGACTGCTCATGGTCTACCCGGCCAGGACAACGCGCAACCTGCTGTAAGTTGATTCCATGGTAGTAATGATTACAGATTAATGTAATACTCATTGCACCTTATCAATGTATTGTGTACTTTGTGTGTGAGGGCTTCCTATGTGAGGAAACGACAAAGTTATATAACCGCTACACGCTAGAAAGTAAGTGTAACTATGCACACAATGGTTGTTTACTTAGCAAAGTTTAGCTAGTACACCGAGAGCAGTTGTTTTCAGTCATGTTTTAGAATTATTGATATTAGATATTTAAAAAATATTTTCTCGTAGTGGAAAATACATAGGAGCGGGGATCTAAAAGTAACCTGAATTTATTTACGAAAAATTGGGTGTTTATTTTTACGTATTTATATTTCGGTCACCTCTAAAGTGATCTTCGTTTGTTGCAATGCACTTATCGAGAATTTATTTCCACTGCTAAAAAGAGTATTTGAACTCGTCAGTCTTGATGCAGTTTAGTGATTTTATCGACTTGCACATCGGCAAATAGTTTCTCTTTGAGGACTTTTTTCATGCGGTGGAACAAAATAATCACACGGGGCGATATCACGTGAATAGGTAGTTTGAAGCTCAGAGGTCATGCTGTTTTTGGCATAAAACTACAGAACTTGAGCGCCGAGGCACAGCGCGAGCAGGTGCATGCTAATGGGGGAAGAATAAGTCACCTACCAGCCATAACTCAGGGAATTTCTTCCGTAAATATTGAAGTAACCTTCACAAATCTTTGGATCAAGTTCACTAACAAGTTATCCGCAACACACCAGTCAACTTCGTGAGTTTATCGAAGGTCTGACGACAATCTCCGATTTTCTTAAGTTAGACAGATCAAAAAACGTCCAGAACTAGTTTGATGGTCAATTTACATTTTCCCTTATTCTAAATGAAAAACCATTTGTAAACTTGAAATTTTCTCAGAGCAGCTTCTTTTTAAGCTACCTGTAGCATAAAAAATATTTATTCCGCTTTTTTCCCCAACGGGAAGCAAAATTACAATGTTGCGTGTTTCTCGTGAAAATCAGCCAATAAAAAATTGGCAAACGCTTTGAAAGAGTCGAAAAAATATGAGGTTGAATGTAGCCTCTTACGACAATGTCTGTTGGCATGCTGATGCAGAGGAGTTCATAAAAATCTCACCGGAATGGCATTCCGGTTACTTTTGGATGCCCCTCGCATTTAATCAAAACTTTTAAATATCAACAAGAAATAATGCAACATTGATATTTTTTAGAGAAATTCTTCGTACAATTGAGTGTCTTCAGCAAACAGACCGAAAGAAAGCAGAAACCAAAGTAAGTCAAAACTTTTCACAGCATTTTTAACGCATACATTATTATCAAGTATACACCCCTATTTATACACAGACTATGACTGTATATCTATGCACTATACAGTCCAAAGACCAAATGAGACGCATCCACTCAATATGCATAGAAACATAATAATGAAGCTAGTAAAACTTAAAATATTGTGATAAGATTGGATGAATATCGTTTTAATTATGCAAAGACACTTTTAAGTGACGTGACTAATTATTACCGGCCATCCGCGCCTAGCGCCTACTCCGCACCGCTGGATATGTTAGCTGTACGCGCCTGGCGCGTACTCCCGCCCTAACGTGTTAAAGAAACTGTTATGGCATGGGAGTTGTGCAGAGCACCGACATATCAATAATTATAGTCTATATTTTCATAGAAAGCAATCACTTTGTGGTTTGACATATTTAAAGAAAAAAAATACTTAGCATAGTTTAATTTTGTACCCTGATGATGCTTAGGCTAAGCGAAACCGGTCGGTCATAAAAATTAAAATAATGTTTTTGGTCTTGCACAAAGTTATTTTTTCATTTCTTTATATTCTCTCGGCATTGAATTAATCTGACTCCAGATGATTTAGTGATTGTTTGTTTTTTTTTTATTTCAGGCAAACCCGGAGTTGCCCTGGCATATTAATGGATTGGCAATGGAAACATCAAACTCAAAATGTGCTGGTATCTTCCCAAAGGACATTGACTTCAGCTATTTGTCTCATCAATAAATATTTATATAGAATACGTCGTAATCGTTTTCCACTTTCTTTCTTTCTGTTTTACATATATGTTATTAAATAGTTTTACTATTTCAAATAAAATAAACTTAGGAATTCTAAATTCCTCTTGAATTGATTAATAAATACAGTAAGAATAAGATAACTTCATATAATATTTTATTGTAAGACACAATTAAATTATTATTAAAAATACTTTAACCTTTTTTACAACTAAACAATATAAACAACCATAGTACGTAATATTCAAACCCGAATATTATTATTCTCAAAGATTTTTTATACACACTGCAGTAGGCATCCATTATAATTTGTATGGGATATAATAGGTGCAAAAATGGTTTTTTAAATTATCTTTTGGTGGCTTGTAAATATGTGAATACTGGAAATAAAATAGGACATAAGTGCCAAATTGATGATATGGAGATACAGGCAAAACAAGATAAGATGTCTAATAAAAAGATATATTGTGTTGAAACAATTTTTATTGAGTATTACGAAATATTGTCGTGACAATCATATAACTTTATTAAACATAAAAGTAAACTTAGCTCTCAAAACATGGTTGATAAATGGATTCAAACTTTTCAAGTAAAGAAACGGCACATGTGCCTTAAATAGTTGCATAAAATAGGGAATAAGTGCCATGCTTAGGTTTTTTAATAAGGTATTAAGTTACAAATATAGATATACTACTTGTTTTTTATTCATTTCAAATAGTGATGTGCACTCCTATTAATATTATTTAGAACACCAATCAAATACTTACAAATAGAAAATTTTGTATTTCTCAACAGTATTTTTTTAAAGTTAAAGTAGAATTTAATATAAAATACAATGTTTAACTAAGAATTATAAATTGTTTGTTTTACTAGCACTGGTTATTATTATTTAAAAAATAAAACAAAAATGATATCTTCACATTTTATTTAAGTAATTTTATCTTTGGGTTTTTTTTTCAAAGGTGTTGTAATATTGTTGGATCAAGACGCACGGTCTATGAGGATGTGAAAGTAGCAAATAAAATGTTTGTCAGTATCATGTATATTATCTGCCTACCCGAAGATTCACGGCGGGATGGTGTGTTATATCCTTTAGGGATTTTCACCAAAAAAATATGTTCCTCATTATTTAAGTAAGGAATCATTCCCTTTTAATCCGTAAGTTTTTCTGTAGTTATTCTAGATGTACTCTGGAGACGAGGAATTTCATAATTGTTCAAATCCATCAATCCATATTTTTTTGGGGGTAACAGCAAATATGTCCATGAAAGTAGTTTTACAAATATTAACTATATTACCCTTTCCGTCTGGTATAGTATAGTAGACTGAACATTGGCGTTGACTTTCTGACGGATTTGTGAATGTCCCGTGACGTCTTCTTTTTATTTCGGTTAAATGAAGAAGACCCATCAAGTAAGATCCTTGTTTTAAATTGTCAGCCAAATCATAAAAATCGGTGAAAAGATTAATTTTCTGTTCAAAATTTAAGAGTTTGAATGAATATTTGCACTTACAATGAACCTGAAACAAACAAAAAAAAATTAAAATGTGATGGCCATGTATTATTTTGCCACGGTAATAATTGTAATTATTCCAACTTATATTATCCATTGACAAGTAAAAATTAATGCCACAATATTTTAGAGATAATATTTTAATTAAAAAATACAATAAATTATTACTTATCCCAAAAAATAACAATTATTTACTGACATTTAAAAAAAATACAACAATATTATTTATTCCGATTTCGGAGAATTACATCACTAGTCGCATCCTAACGGAAATTTCAAATGCTTGCCTTACAATATTCAAATATCACTTACCTCCAGATTAGGTGCCTTTTTTGCAGCTAGCACTTTTTTAAAACATAAGATATACTCTTGGCCAGCATCCTTCTTCTTCTTCCTTGCGAAATTCACACTTTTATCACCACTTTTTCGCCTTTTTCTCTCCTCAATACGCACGTTTTTAACGACATCGTCAGCCATTTTCATACAAAAGTCAACTGGCACTTATTCCCTATTTTAAAACTAAGCATGCAACACTTACGCCCAACGCGATTTAGTGGAATTAATAGGAAATACAATATTTTTTTCTGCCACTTATGTCGTAATTTAGGTTATTGGCAATAGCACATAGAATATTTCTACATATTCAGTTCATTTTTTAATTTTTTGGCACTTATGTCCTATTTTATTTCCAGTATTCATGTTTAGATTTATTAATTATTATTATGGAATTTATTAGTGAAATAATAATTTATTTATGGACAAGCAAAAAATTCGAAATATCTACACACTTTTTCGACAACGTATGTCAAGTGAAAATATTTGTATGGCTCGTATTAAAGCAAATTTTACATCCTATGATAAAATATGTAACTACATTATGAATTATGTAAATGTTTACATTTCTAAAAACTGTTATATGCATAAGAGTTATTGAAAAGTTATGCACATATATTTTTTTTAACATCACAGTTTTAAATTGGATTTTTGTGACAGAATTCGACCTGCGGTAAACAAAAAGTAATATGTAACAATTATCCACTTAATGATTTTAAAACATTAGCTAAGATATAGCAGTACTAAATGAGAAAGAAAAAGAAATAATAATATATTTGTTATGTGTACTTCAGTTCATGAGAGATCGACGACTGAAGGTTTGAGATATTTAGTTTTGAGTAGCACATAATTTGGACATCTTTCTCTGGGCGACTGAAGAAATGTGGTGATATGTCTACATCTGCTGTGTGGAGTTTCCGTTCCACGTGTTGTTCTCGTCGTCAGAGTCGCGGTCCTTTAGTCTGTAGGTGTTGCCGTCTTTTCGCACAGTGCTCATCCCGGAGCCACTGTTCTCGCCGCCCGTCTTTCTTCTCTTGACGGCACTGAAAAATATTTATAATTCACTATTACAACGTTGACGTGCCAACTTATCTGAATTTAAATCTTCACGCTATCCGAATTTTGGTTCTCTCTTCGCAACGTCAAAATAGCCTTAGTGGTCGAGTGGTTAATACGCTCGACTGCGAATGCATAGGTCTCGGGTTCAAATCCCGGAGTGCGCAAATAAACTTTATTTAATTGATATGCATTATTTCACATTTTGATAATGTGTAGAAAGTTTGTGGCACATTCGGGGCATTAGATACTCTAAGTATCGCCCTGGTTAAAAACCACCATTCGGAATTGAAACGTTGCTTAAAATGGCTTTAACCGTGTTTGGTGACCAGATCTGAATAGCCAGGTACTTACCAACCTGCTTTATCTCCTTCCCCTTCCCACTACCTTTAGCCTCACAACATTCCCCAATTGGGGATGCCATGGTTCCGTTGGCTCCAGACGGTTCAGTTGGGACTCTTGTGCGGTATTCACTTAAAAAAAAAAAAAAAAAAAAAAAAGTGATGAGCGAACCCTTCAAATTCACACCCATCACTCAATTTTTTTTTTTTTAAGCTTAACGTCTCTGGAACAAACAGCTCTCTGATGTATCTCTCAACGTCGATGACGTGCACAGAGTTCTTGAGCAGGGTAGGCAGTAGGAAAAACAGCGGATTAATTGACAATAGAGATAGGTACCAACAGATGTCACTGATTGCTATTGAATTTGTTCTGTAAAAGCACTGCTTAGGCACTAACAAAGATACTAACACAAAGAACACACAAGCAGCTCACAGCATACATATTTTGTGTAGTCTAGTCCTAGCGAACATATTATAATAATCTACTCTGACGTTGGTGGCGTTTGGGCGTATGTAGTTACTGCTTTTGACACGTTATAGTAGGATGTCGGTAGGGCGCTCGCGGCGGTGCGATTAACTGAACTTACGTTTTTTGAAATTGTAAATTTATTTTTTGCAATAATTTCATATTATTTAATTCAATATTACACATATTTTTATGCGAGTACGGCAGGGTAGGCAGTGCTTGTGTGCCTTTATGAAGTGCATGTCTCTGCTCAGTGCTCACTTTCGAGGCTAAAAATTCTATTCCCACCAAAGTTATTTTTTTATTAATTGTATACAGTTAATCCAAGTACAGTACAACTTGACCACTAAACTAAGATAGAGTAATACATTTTTTTTTTAAATATGGCTCTAGAATTATTTTAAATAGATTGGTATCTTTGAAGATCTCGTTTAGTAGAATCAAAATGCTTTATTTCCTTCTCCTTCATTCCTTTCTTATGCCCATTCCTTCCCTACTCGAAGCCAATTATGCACACCGTGCAGAATGAAATGTGAAAAATTTGTGAATCTACAAGTTTAAAAAAATAGGCCATTTAAAATTTCACGAACCAACAATTCATTAACATAAAAAGCATTATCTTCGGAAGTCGCAACTAAAAGTATAACCAAGCTTTTCTATTTAACAATATTCATTTTATCACCTCTCCTCCTGCTGCGTAGGCCTCCGTTGTACTCCCCCAGTGGCTGCACCCGCCCCCGGAGGCCCTGGAGCCATGTCGGGGCTGCTGCGCCCCCGGGCCCTCTGCCCCGTGATCAGGTTGGACACGTAGCGGAACAGGTCGTTGGCAGGATTTACCACGCAGGACCAGAATATGGAAGTCAGCATGCCTGGTAGAGGATTCAAAAATTATTATTTGGTCATTGCAATTGTAATAACAGATAAAATAATAAGTAGGCGTACAGATCGACAAATCAAAAACAAAACCAATGGCGGTGGACGGGGCTAACACTTTTACAAGAATGAATGCTCTCACCAGGCTTAGAAATGGTCAACGTCTTCATATGTGTACTAAGGCCCGTCTACAAGCGACAAAGGAGGTTACAAAGTGAAAAGAAGAAGTTTGCATGACAAAAGACGTCATGAGCAAAATGCAAAAGACAGAGTGATATAGACAACAAAGAACACCAAGATGAGAGTAAATGAATTACTTAACCTAAAAGTCGAGGGTGAAGTGGTTAAAGGGACTGGAAATAATCTTCTATCCAGCATGGAAATCTGGACACTAAACCAAGCATTAACACAGAAGATAGAAAGCCTTTGAAATGTGGACAAAATGTGGTGAAATGTTCTCAAAATACCCTGAACTGATGTCTGTCACCAAATTAGTAGTTCTTTCGTCAAATTACCAAGAATTGAGAAATTGTACTCGCTGTAAAAGAAGAAAATTGCAATATCTTTGTCATTTTACGAAGACCAATAAATACAAGATTACCCAATTGAAAATCCAGGGGCAGATTCATAGAAGATGAAGCAGATGTAGACGCCACACTTCATGGCTTCGTAATCTACGTAACTGATCTGAGCGATATATATATATATGCGAATAAGGTGAAACATGCATTGGAGATAGACCTATGACCTGTGTGCTGCAGGGAGCTATGCAGACCATCTCCGTGTTAATAATGAGAGTTTCCTCACCGAAGAAGCCGCCCATTCTGTTGACGCTGGAGCTGGGTACCGGGGGACTATCGGGGTCTCCGCGCAGCAGCAGGATGGCGCTGTTGGGGCTCAGGCCCAGCGCGCGCATGCTCTGCGAGTCCTCGGCCTACGTCAAGCAGCGCCGCGGGTACAAGGTCGACAGGGAGAAGTTGCCCGAGCGCTGGAATGTATAAAATAATGAATATAAGACAAAGATAGATAACCATAGTGAATAAAATATCACATCTTGTAAGCTCAGTTGTTTAACCTCTAGTGTGCCGGAGTTTCCTATAGGACCCGGGCATCATCTTTATCTTTTCAGGAGTTTTTATCCTTTAAATTCTGTTGTTCGCATATTTAAATGCATCGCAATCGCTTGTCAACGAAATAATCAATCCATAGAGATATTTTGCATTGAGTTAAGTTCGATACAAGTCGAGTAAAAAATATAAGTTTGCTTATGTCAGTATGGCTGAAAAATATCGATTTTCAAAATGACATTACTGTTTGCATTTACAGGGAAACCTCGTACAATTTTATTTTTATTTGGAAGGAAATTTATTCAATCACATGAAAATACAATAAACTTAACGCAATGCCAAATATCTCTATAGATTGATTATTTTGTTGACAAGCGATTCGATGCATTTAAATATGCGAACAACAGGTTTTAAAGGATAAAAACTCCTGAAAAGATAAAGATGAATGCCCGGTGACTATTGGCAACGCTGGCGGTTAAGGGTTTATGATGGACTGACCTCGATATTATCCCGGACGTATTGGCGCAGCTCTCCGAGTGTAGAGTCAGACTCCACACTGGTGGTGTGCGTCTGTCCGTCGGGGATCTTGAACTGGATCCTGGTCACGTTGCTGGTGTCCACGGGTGGGGAGGGCGCACTGGGGGTGGTGGGGGATGCTGCAAGTAAACAAGATATTTTATTTTTTGTACTTTGAACGTTCAGCTTATAATATTTGTCCATTCGATCTATTGGCTAATTTTTATATTGGGTCCACAATGGAGGGCCAGAGTGTAATGTCATCATCATTGAGAATGCTATGAGGACGGTATTTTTAGAGGAGTTAACCTGGATCTTAGTGGTCGCGGGTTCAATCCCGGCGTGCGCAAATAAATTTTACTTAATTATTATGTGTCATAGCACATTTAATTCATATAAAATAAAATATACATACTATATTTGCGGTACGTTCCAGAGTGGTAGATACTCGTATTGCCCTTGTGAAAGACCACCATTCAGAACCTAAAAGTTGCTTGAAATGGCTTTAGCGGTGTTTGGTGACCAGATCTAAATAGCCAGATACTTCCCAATCTTTCTCTTCTCCATCTCCTTCCCTTCCGCATTACCTTCAGCCTCACAACATATGCCAATCGGGGATGCCATAGTCTCACTGGCTCTATACGGTTGGGAGCAGTCGAGACTCTGGTACGGTTTTAAAACCCGTGTTGTGAGGGGGAGGAAATATAGAAGACGGTAAATCATTCCACAGCCAAGAACCAGTTGTACAAATTGCCCATTCTCATGTGACCTTTCATGAAATACTGGTAAAACAAACACAGCATTAAGACGGCCATCCATCCGAAACAGAAGAGAAGTATGGTTAAAAATCTGTGCCAAAACTCGAGCTTCTTTAATGGCCGACTGCTTACACCATGTTAAAATTATGTTTGCAATGATGTTAAAGTAGAACTAACCTGGTTTAGGAGCATCGGAGGGTGATCCGAACTTGGCTTGGCGGTCCACCCTGTCCTGGGCTATCTGCTCCAGTATTCTGGCCCGGATCTTATCATTCTCCTTCTTCTCTTTAATCCTTTCTTCCTGGAAACAGTAAATATTAACCTTTATGTGACTGAAAGGGTATCCGAGTACCCTTTTCGGTTTTCAACATAGATTTTTTTAATGTTCCATTAAGTCTAACCGGCTGAAACTTCCCGACTTCTCCACAATAGTGAAAATCAACAATTGAACGTAACAGTTGGATATGTGGAGGGTGGTATGTTAACGGAAAACGCATTATTTTAAATTACAATTTACAACTTCTGATTGAAAGAGTACCCAGTTACCCTCATGTGTTTTACATGGAATTTGAAGGTTGTCCGTATTTATTAATCATTTTATCTTATTTTAAATGATGAATATGATGTACGGTTGTGTTCAAAGTACATCACCTGAATCCTTAATACTATTTTTAATCACCTATTTAATTAAAAACACCAAGAAAAGATGGCACTGGGTGAAATTCCTATCCACTTCCCCAAGTATTGAACTGAGTCGAAATATATTACGTCATAAAAGTGGTCCAGCAAACTTCAGCAAACAATATATTGTAAAAGAAACCTACATTTTAATTGAAAAAAAGTGTAGTTTTCTTAAGTCACATAAGGGTTAGTCAAATGATTTTCCTACGATTTTGACGGGCCAGCGTACATGCTAACATGTCAGTGTAGCAATAATTTAGGGTCGGTATAATGTTACCTTTAGTGCCTTCATTTCCTGTTCCTGCTGCCACCTTTTAAGTTCTGCCATGCCAGCTCCCTGCGCTCTTCTCTCTAGCTCCTTCTCTATCTCTGCCTGCAAAAGATAACACCGATATTAGATAAATAACAATTTATTTTTTTAAACGTAATGTGACACAGGCAGACCTGAGGTACATAAAAAATATGTACAGATTTATACAAAACACAAACAGCTTACTCAAAATAAAATACATTCGATAAATAGTTTGAAATATCTATGATTATAAAACTAATATAATATAGTCCCAACCGCCTAGAGCCAGTGAGACTATAGCATCCTCAATTGGGGTATATTGTGAGGTTGAAGGTAGTGGGGGGGGGAAGAGGAAGGTTGGGAATTACCTGGCTAGTCAGAACTGGTCATCAAACACGGCTAAAGCCATTTCAAGCAACGTTTCGATTATGAATGGTGGTCTTTCACCACTCTGGAACGGGCCGCAAATATACTACATATTATTTTTATGAATTAAATGTTTTATGACACATATTGATTTAATCAAATTTATTTGCGCACGCCAGGTTTGAACCCGCGACCTCTTGATTCGTAGTTGAGCGTCTTACCACTCAACCACGGAGGCCATCAAAGAAGTAATGCTTTATTGTAGGTAGCTTTGAAAGAAAGCTGATGAAAACAAACAAACCATTTAGACGTCTCGTCAGATTAAATTTACTTGTCAGATTAAATTAATCAGATTAAAATTATTTACTTTTTTTTCTTCCTCCATTTTCTCCAATCGTTTCTTCTCAATCAGTTCTTTTGCTCTCTCCACCTTATCATCAATATTCTGCTGTGCAGCGGGAGCAGGAACTGGCTTCGTAGAAGAAGTCGGTGGTGGATCTGCCGCTGTAGAAGTCGGTAAGGAAGATGCTGCTGCTGTGGAAGTCGGAGAAGCTATAGAAGTCGATGCTGATGTGTTGGTGGATGGAGAGGTGGTGGTGTCTTTGGGGATGTCTCCTTCCGAGGTTACCGGAGACGGGAGCCTAGGACGTTTGACGCAGACCTCTCCTTCGCACACCAGGTCAAATTCTTCTTTCGCACTGGGTGCCGCCGCTGTGTGAAGAAAATTACGTTTGAATAAACAAGGAGACAAGTAAATCGATTCGAACAAGTCTTTTTCTCGTCATACAGAAAATAAAAGTTTGATAATTAAGACGGGGAAAGACAGAGACCCTGCGATATTATGGTAAAGCTTGGGAAAAAATCAAGGAAACAACATTCACAGGACAATGAACGGCGTTTGCTTGTATCATTTCAAATTACCAATACGTAGTAACAAAGGTCAATTCTGAATACTTATACGTCAATATGGTCTTGTCGCTGAGATTGTGTAACCATTCTTTAAGTTTCGAGCGTCATTTATGAGAAAGAGAGAGAGGTTACAATGGATCTATTAGAGATATGCCTTTATATACATGGAAAACTTTGATCCCAGTTAAAATGAGTTAAGATCTAATCAGCAATAATGAAAGGGAATCCAAAAAGAGGAATTTTGTATACATAACCCATGGCAAGATCAACGATGCAGAAAAAAAATTATTTATCGAAAAAATCTTACGTTCCGCAGCCTTTGCAGTAGGCTCCGTCCAGACCTTGTTCTTGGGGATGGCTCCTTGCTCTGCCGCCAGGAACGCTGATGAAGAGGAGGACCTGGCTGCTGCAGCGCTCGAGGGGGCTGGCTCCGACAGCTGAACGGGGGACGGAGTCTTGCCAGCTGGAGAAGCAACCAGGAAGTGATTACAAAATAATTGCGGGAGGGGACTTAACTCAATTATTTGTTAAAAAGTTAAGTTATAATAGATGTTATTAAAAAAACATATGTTCTGGTCTTCCCACTTCTTCATTCGGTGCGGTATCTTATCGGAGGTTGGCTAGCTTCAGGGCAATCTTTACCCTGGGGGCGTCTGGAATATCTTCGCGGAAATGCACTAGTTTTCAAAGCCATGAGTAGTGATAACTTTCGTTACTACATCTTCCATCAATGTTCTTACGAATTACCAGTGGTTGGTCCAGATGGTTTTTATTGCATTTGTCGCTAGCGCCATTTCGAATTTTCGACATTTCCGTTTCAGCTTTTGATACAATTGTGATCAGGTATCAAGCATAATGTTTAAACGCCCCGACCAAAGAGCCCAATATACAAAGAGATAGGTTAGGTTGGACTGGGTTTTCATTTGTGTTACGTTAGGTGTGATTGAATCAGGTTAGGTTAGGTATTATAAAATAATGTTACCTTTGTTAGCGGTGAGGTTATCTATTCTGGTGCTCAGTCCGCTGACTCCTTCCGTGGAGCTGCCGGCCACCACCTCCAGGGGGGTTCCCGTGGTCCCGATGAAGAAAATGGACGGAACGGGGACTAGCTGGTCTGTGTAAGAGAGTCAAGGAAATACCACAGCATATTATGCACTCTTTAAATACTTGTACTTTGAATATACCTGTAGCTGTTCAAGAAAAAACATTCATGTCATTGAAATACAATTTGAAAAAAACACATTATCTGAGAAGATAGAGTAATTGACAAAAACATCATTTTGTAAAACACAAGTGAGTTATTACAAAATTACCGTCAGTAAGGTACGACGGAAGTTTTCCCTTATGGGAGTCCTGCATCTCAATGGTTAAACCATATTTCTATTGAACCAGACATCTTATAAAGGATACATATTTGCGCAAACTGCGTATAGGCCTCGGAGCCGCTGATGAGTTTGATGGCCACAAAGTTCTCTTCTACGCCGAGACGCGAAGACACCTCCGGAGAGTCGATCAGCTCCGTCATGGACTTGGATTGGGCATCGTCACCTGCCAAACAAAAGAGTTTAGAATTTTAAAGACATTTTTTAAACATAACAAAATACCTTGGTGACCAAATCTAACCTAACCCAAGGGAAAGAACTTGGTGGTTAGTATGGGAAGCCGTGAAGACCAGCATCAACAACTCCTTCCTTAACCTGCCTCACAGCTACGCACAATCTCTGATAATCTTCGTGGTCGAGTGGGTAAGAGGCTCAACTACAAATCCAGAGGTCGTGGATTTAATCCCGGCGTGCACAAATAACTTTTATTTAATCAATATGTGTCACAACACATTTAATTCATATAAGATAATATATAGTTTATTTGCGGCACGTTCCAGAGTGGTAGATACTCTTAGTATCGCCCTGGTTAAAGACCATCATTCAGAATCGAAACATTGCTTAAAATGGCTTTAGCCGTGTATGGTGACCAGATCTGAATAGCCAGGTACTTTCCTCTTCCCCATCTCCTTCCCCTTCCCACTATCTTTAGCCTCACAACATACCCCAACTGGGGATGCCATAGTCCCACATTTAATTTACATTTGCTAATATCTTATCTGTCATAATATTCAGCCCCTTTAAGTTACTCCTTAGCAGGGAATAAAATAAAATATGATAATCTAGTGCTTGCATATAATGCACATTGTTTTACTATGTATGTCGAGTGAAGGAAGACGTGTCATTTAGCAGTAGGCAGACTTGGGAGGCTGGGAGAGAAGAATTGCTAGGAGCAAAGCAATATATCATTTGAAATGAGATAGCATGTTTCAAGTAGACCAAAAATCTACGTAGCAGTATGGCCCAGTAAGATTGTGATAAAAATACATTTTTTATCATCAAGTGTCAAAATATAATTTGATAACCTTAACACAACTTAATACAGCCTTATCAATTTTACATGGAACTGAATTTGATCAGGGATCATGGGATTTGATAATAATATCAAGGATCTATTTTTTTTTCACACATAAGCTTACCAAATTGGTAAATTGAATAATCTCTCAATATCCTCTCAAAGTTTTTTACCACCAAACAAGATGTCATAAGTACCCTAGCGCAAGTATAAAATGTACCAGTCTGAAGATGCTCATAGGGGGGTGAAATCGGTTCGGTATTAAATAAAATAAAAATGATTAAAAGGCATTTTTTTCATTCAATGGTTTTTTTTATGTAAATTCCGCACGACAATACCAACTGCCCAGAGTTAATTGGACTATGGCTTCTCCGATTAGGGTATGTTGTGAGGGGAGATGAGAAAGAGGAAGCTTTGGAAGTACCAGAAAAAAAAAATAGTGAATATTGCACTAGTCTCAACTGCTCTCAACCGTCTAGCCATTAAGGCAGTGGGACTATGGCATCCCCAATTGGGGTATGTTGTGAGGCTGAAGATAGTGGTGAGGGGAAGGAGACGGGGAAGATGAAGGTTTGGGAAGTACATGGCTATTCAGATCTGGTCTCCAAACATGGCTAAAAGCCATTTCAAGCAACGTTTCGATTCCGAATGGTGGTCTTTCACCAGGGCGATACTTAGAGTATCTACCACTCTGGAGTGTGCCGCAAATATACTTTATATTATTTTATACAAATTAAATGTGTTATGACACATATTAATTAAATAAAAGTTATTAGCGCACGCCGGGTTTATTACAGTATTAGTTATTCAGATCTGGTCGCTAAACATAGCTAAAGTAAAACTTCGATTCTGAACGATAGGCTTTATACGTATATGTACATACCTTACTATGAAATAACACTTAAATATAATTTATTTGCGTACGCTGGGTTTTGAACCTGCGACTTTTAGATCCGGAGTCGAAGTCTCTTAACTTCAAGTTAAAATTGTTTGATAAAAGAGACACAAAATAACAATACATAAAATAAAAATACAAAATAACAATACATAAAATAAAAGTAAGAGTTGTAATACATATTATGCAATAAATCATAAAAAAAATAAAAATAAATAATTAAATAAAAATTAAACATAATAATAAAAAAAAAAGAATGGTGATAGGGTATTTTAAAATATATATTTTTTCTCAGTAAAAGATTAATTTCATAAACCCACTTCATTTCCATTGAATCAATCCGATTGAGTATGTGAGGCGTCGAAATAAATGCCCCATTGCGAAAAAAAGGTGACGTTTCCTAGTAAGCAATCTTACGTACGCGGGACACGCCTTTTAGCCAGTATTGCAGGCAGTCAAATAATCTGACAATTCTTCTTATTACCGTTCTGCGAAATATTTTACGTAAGCCAGCGACTAGAGATAAGGATCTAATACGTGAACAAACACTTGAAGTGAAACCTCATTAAATAGTATGATGATTGACGGCCTGCGTGGTCGAGTGGTAAAACGCCCGACTACGAATCCAGAGGTCGCGGGTTCAAACCCGGCGTGCGCAAAAACATTTTATTTAATTACTATGAGTCATAACACATTTAATTAATATAAAATAATATCTAGTATATTGGCGGCACATTCCAGAGTGGTTAGATACTCTAATTATCGCCCTGGTGAAAGACCACCATTCACAATTGAAACGTTGCTTGAAATAGCCTTAGCCGTGCTTGCTGACCAGATCTGAATAGTCGGGTACTTTTCAACCTTCCTCTTCCCAATTTCCTTCCTCTCCCCACTACCTTCAGCCTCACAACATACCCCAATTGGGGATGCCATAGTCCCACATATGGGAAGGGAAGATGGGGAAGAGGAAGGTTGGGAATTACCTGTCTATTCAGATCTGGTCACAAAACACGACTAAAGCCATTTCAAGCAACGTTTCGATTCTGAATGATGGTCTTTAACCAGGGCGATACTTAGAGTATCTACCACTCTGGATTTAATAAAAAAAAGGGTAGGCAGAGAGGATGAACTGCCACACAACTCTATATTAGCACACACTTCTTGCTTCATTCACATTCATACACCGTCTCATACGTACTCTTGTTATTCCGACTCTCGGCATGATTCACTTGATCGTGACCACTTCCCGAAGGGTCTCCGTTTTCTTCTGCCATCTACGTGCAAAATTGTTGTCTTATTGTAAGAACGCTCGCATTTTATATTATGTATGTTAGTTAGGGTTGATTTATTAAAAACATCATCATCTATCCACTGCTGGAAGACCTACCAAAGTCATTTTGTCTTTTATTTGTTTCCGTGTATTCAAGTCATTTATATGAAAGAAAAAAAAACTATACAAAAGAGGCATGTTTGGAAAACTCTGATTTTGATCAACGTTGATAAAAATAACACTACTTAGTATTTTATAGTACATGTAAAAAAGTCTACATTTCCAAAACAATGAAATAGGATTAGTAAGAAAATATCATGTGATAACAATATTTTTCACAGAATTTCTTTATCTTATCAGCCAAAGCTACAATTTGTATTTTATTTTTTCTATCTGAAGTTTGAATATCAAAAAAACTGCCTGTAGCATGTCAGACTATGGCATTCCCATTTGGGGTATGTTGCGAGGTTGGAGGAAGTGGGGAGGGGAAAGAGGAAGGTGGGAAAGTACCTGGCTATCCAAATCTGGGTCGCCAAACATGGCTAAAGCCATTTCAAGCAACGTTTCCATTGTGAATGGTGGTCTTTTACCAGGGCGATGCTGATGTTATCTACTACGCTGGAACGTGTTGCAAAAGGTCGTCAAAATATTTGTGTATTTATTTTACTATTAAATGTCTTTGACATCATAACACTAACAAAATTGGTGTTATTTAAATTTGTCAAGTATTGAGTAATGCCATTTTTTCAAAAGGATAGGCAGACAGGATGAAACGCCATGCACTTTGATTTCATAGTTTATTTTTGTTTTCATGTAAAACCGCACAAGAGTCCGAACTGCTCCCAACTGTCCAGAGCTAGTGGGACTATGGCATCCCTAATCGGAGTATGCTGTGAGGCAGAGAAAGTGGGGAGGGGAAGGAGATGAGGAAGAGGAAGGTGGGATTTTTTTTTTAAAGAGGAATAGTGATATTTATATCTATAATATAAATGTATCGTAGAGGTACCTCTTTGATTTAAAATGATCATAGAGATAATATCTCTTTGACGTAAATTTACTATAGTGGAAATTACCAATTTTATGCGGTAACTCCACGAGATAATTCCTAGAAGTGTAATATTTATACGTATTTGAAAGAAAATTAATGTCGCCAATTTACATAAGACTAGCGTTGGGAAAACTTCAATGTCTTGTGAATGCTTCACGAACTACTAGTTCTTCAAAATGAACCCTTCGCAGTGAACACTTCAATTGAAGTCGAACTCGCCATGAGATTTGATTTGGCGAGGAACCGGTTATTTGTCCAGTTCTTTTTGGAACCAGTTCCTGGAGATTTTTCCAAAAGTTCTAGCAAATCGACAAAAGTACTAGTCGGTAGAGATTTGAAAACGAAAAATACTGGAACTGGTTGCTTGAACAAATACTTCAATGAAAAATGAAAGGAGTTTGAACTGCCGCAATGCGAAGTAGTTCTTACGGAGCGGTCACAGCGCTACATAAGACCCTTCGCCTCCTAGGCCCCAGGCAGATAAATGAAAATGTTTATCTGCTAAAAAGAAAGAATTTAGATATTTGAAATTATTTGATCAAATTGAAAGAATGCAAGGCTGGTGTAAGCGTAATAAATAGGATTAAGAAAGGGACGCTTATATGGTTTGGGCATGTAGAGCGAATGAACGAAGAAAGGAGTGCGAAAACAATATATGATGCAAAAGTGAATGAAAGAAATCGGGGACGAAGACATGGCACGATCATGTGAATCAAATGTGAAGAGTCAGAATAACAGAAGAGTATGAATGAGACGATGTATGAATGTGGATGAAGCAATGAGTGTGTGCCAAGACAGAGTTGTATGGCGGTCCGTCCTCTCTGCCTACCCCTGCGGAGAAACGGTGTGATGGTTAGTTAGTTAGTTTGATCAAATTCAACAGAAGCAATAATTGAGGTTACTCGGGTAAACTGACATATTCACAACACACTTCTACCAGTTTATATCTTCAGTGGCTACTATTTATAGCAGACTATCCATTATCTACAGATGATTTCCCCTCGAAAACTAGTGGAGCAAGATACTCAAGTCTGTATCTGATAAGATAGCATATTGAATCATTGTCAATTTGACCCTTTACCCGAAAACATCACTAAAAGTATTCTAGACACCTGCGACGTAACTTAATTGTTTTACGGTTCACCGAGAGTTATTGTTAATTTCTAACGAAGTGATAGTTGTTTTATCGACCAGTGTGAAGAAATACAATTCAACTTGTGCAAAATGTGTAAATGAAGATCTGTATAGCACACGCTTCACAGAATTATAAAAATAAGCTAATAGAAAGTTGTTGCAAGTTTTTACCATTGGAAATCGCGCACAAATTTTACTTTAAGCACCGCAGCAATGGTGTCCATAATAGGTGAGATATTTATTTTATTCGGTACAAACTTAAAACAGATTGAAATACATTATGTGGAAATTTCATGATGCCAGAGTTCACCGTTTGAGTTTTTTAGCACTACGTACATTCGGATATCTGTTAAGTTCAGTTAAGATTACAGACTAACCGGAAGATAGGAATTTCAGAGTTCGTGGAAATAATTTATTTTCTCTATAGTATATTAATATCATTATGAAAAGTAAGAATTTCAAATCACCAGCATTTGTGTTTGGTACATTTCCTGAGCAATATAATTTTATCAGCAATCTCGTTAATCATTCAAAATTTAAACAATTTTTCATTAATTATTGCGTAATACAATGAAAAACTGTGAAATACACTCCGTCACCCTAACATGAATACATTTTTCTATTGATTTCTATGTTTCAATTTCTAAATTACATGAATTAAATACCTTAAAATGAAGATTTTAATATTAACCTAATTTAGTCTTTCATCATAATGTATTTAGCAAACATAAATTAGGAATTAAACATTGGAATCGTTAGAAAAATATATTTTCACTAAGGTGGCAGAGTTGTCTTAAAATATTCGATTGAATCATATATTGCGCAATACGTTAAGGACTGTTTATCGTAAGTGCAAAGATGTTGTATTTTAAAAGAAAAAAAATTGCAATACATATATTTTTACTGGTGTGTGGCAGTGAGGCATTAGAGTAAACTAAACGCAGTAGAAATGATATCCTCGAGGCCTATGTGTGATGAAATCAAGTATGACAGACTTAGATGAATTAAATAATGTAGATACGTTACTGAGACAACGCGCGTGAAAGTACTAAACCGAGTCCGAGAGACATACCTGAGATTTACTGCGTTTAGTATTACACAAACATTCGTTCGACAGACAAGCTGTCACGGGAAAACGGGAGCTCTTCAACCGAAATAATGTGAGATAGCGAATGCAGATATACATAGGTGTGTGGAAGACAACTGTTTCCGTACGGCATACTCTACATGGCTAGTCGCTCAGTAAGTTCGTCGGGGAAGAGAGATTATAACAGTAACTTGGGACGTTCATATAGCCATCTCATCCGTACACACACATTCTGTTTAGTATTCCTATCCTTTTCATAAAAGTTATGAGCTTTGAAACTTAAATCAAGAACGTGCCACATTTATCGTTTGATTTGTATGAATATGACGTGTCTTGTATTTTATGTCTATGATGACAGAGATAAGAATGGGGAAATCCGAAAAAATGCGAGCCCGATATAAGCATAATGAACAAGATTACAAAGGGGGACGCTTAGTTGGTTTGGACATGTACAGATAGACAAAGAAAAGTGTGTTAGGAGAATGTATTCGTGGATGGAAGAAGTCGGGGACGTCCAAGAAAGACATGGCACGACCGAGTGCATCAAAAACTTGAGGTGGATCATGAAACTACAGAAGAGTATGTATAAATGTGAATGAAGCATGAAGGGCATGGAAAAAGGTTGTCTAGCGTTCCATAGGTTTGGAATAATAATAAAGGACTAAAGTTAATATGTATTTGCATAAATTATTTATTACTGCATATAACTAACAGCCTTTAAGATTGATTTTCCTTTTCCCTTCAAGTCTATTTGGAATATATTGATGAAATAAAAATTATTGAAAAAATATCAATAAAATAGAAGACACAGCTAATAAAAAAAATTAGGTTGCGACCAAGATTAAGCCAAAGACAATTAAGACCAAATCTAAAAGATTGAAGAAACTTTCGACGAATCAGGAGAATATATCCGTTCAAGAACTATTTTGCAAAACTTTATTTTTTAACAAACTTTTCAAACAACCCTCGTTTTAGCATGCAGGCTATTCCTAGAAAAGTCAGTATATAATTATGACAAGGATTAAGAAATCAATGAAAATAAATAATAAGAGATACGATAACTTGATAAAAATAAAATCATGCACAAAAAAAATACGAATTTTTTAATTAATCATTGCAGCACATAAACTAAAATAAACCTTTGTCAGACATTCGGGCCCCGAAAATGATTGATTATTAACAAATTGTAGATTTGCATTAAAATTATTATGAAATAAATAAACATGATTATTTTAAATGCATCTTCGAGAGTGTGTACGTGATTACTATTATTATTAAAACAAACTTGTCATATTCTTGGCAGAGAACTTATATAAATATATTCCTCACAACTTGCCCCGAATGTGTGACATCATAGTTCCACAATGGAATAAAAACCTTTTTTTTAAAACGGTAAATTAAAGATAAAAATGGTTTTAATCGACACCCACGTGGTCTAGTCGTAAGACGCTCGACTACGAATCCAGAGGTCGCGGATTCAAACCCGGCGTGCGCAAATAACACATTTCATGCATTAAAAAAATATGCAATACAGTTACGGCGCGTTCCAGAGTGGTAGATATTCTGAGTATCGCCCTGTTGGTAGACCACTATTCAGAATTGAAATGTTGCTCAAAATCGTCTTTGGCCATGTTTGATGACCAGATCTGAATATTCAGGTACTTCCCAACCTTCCCCTTCCCCATCTCTTCCTCCCTACTACCTTCAACCTCATAACATACCCCAATTTGGAATGCCCTAGTCTCACTGGCTTTAGACGGTTGGGAGCAGTTAGGACTCTTGTGCGGTATTTACAATTTAAAAAAAAAAATGCGCAGATGATGTTTATCAAGAATAGTGACTCCCCTCCGATTGCTCTGGTGAACCAGACTCCTCCAACGAAAGTCTTGCGTCAAATGGAGAATCGTGGAAACCGACATTCCAGACGCCTGTGATTTGATCAATCCAACGCAACGGCGATAATCGTCTGCTTCGCCTTGCCAGCGACAATATGCTTCCCGGCTCACGGGGGATGCATGAATGTTATTATATTGACAGCGAAATTTGCAGGTATCACCAGCATCCTGGCCATGGTGTGGCTGACCAGCCCCGGGCTCACGGAGCAGCACGTTCTGTCCACCTATTCCCACAACCCGTGCGGCGCGGAGCCACTGAGTCACAAGGGATGGGACAGGCCCATTCATAATCATAAACCCAGAATCACACTCATAAGGACCAGGTGAATTTAATATCAATATTTGCAACACTTTTGCCTAGTTCACACCAGGACGGGACAATACTGTCGTATCCCAGCTCCGGACCTATTGTCCTGGTGTCAACACAAGTTTGGAGTACAGGACAATGGACCAATACATCGTCCTAGAGATAGACGGGCAGGCTATCTACGCAGGAAAGCGTCTTACCCCCACCACCGCATGCGGACAGTCGGAACAGTAGGACAATTACCACCGTTCCGCGCGCACGTGTCACTTTCAACTCGCTCGTAATTTAAATCGTCATTTATTCATTTTCGCAGCGTTCCACGTTTTAAATACAGTTGTATTGTTCCACTGTCCTGACCTGCGCGGTCGAGGCTGTTTACGGAGCTGAGACAGGAGAGTATTGTCTATTGCCCTCGTGTGAACTCCGCATTGGGTATATACTCAAAGTTGTTGGGTATCAATATTTTCATGTGAATGTGCCGCACAAAACTCCCAACTGTTCCGAATCAATAGGACAATGTCATCCCTAAATGAAGTATGCTGCGAGGTTGAAGGGAGTGACGAGAGGAAAAGGATGGTTGAGAAATACCTGGCTATTCAGATCTGGTCACTAAACACGGCTAAAACCCTCCGAGCAATGTTTCGACAATGAATGACCGGTCGGTAGCTGAGTGGACAAACGCGTTGGATTCCCACCCGGGCGTCGTGCGTGCAATTTCTCTGCTGGCTAAGTCCTCCACCATTGCACAAGCAACATCTTCCGCTTCTTATGACGGCAGTAGGAGTTTTTCAAATATTGTCAGGTTATTCGTAACCCGGAAAAGTTTGTCTTTATTTTTCTTTCACCGGTATCTACCACTCAAAGTGAACATCTTAATTCAGACGCCTCTCCGAGGAAGCCGGGAAATGTCGCTGATGCGATTGCAAGAAAATAAATAAATTCTGAATGGCGGCATTTCACCAGGACAGTGCATTTACCATTCCGAAACTTAATCGTGCCACGTCTTTCTGAGGCATACCAACATCTTTTCCGGGGTCTTCTGTTCAGTGTTAGGAATATATTGTTCCGTATTCAAGCATTTTCTAACGTTTCAGATCGTACCTGAAGATGGCACTGGATGACTTCTACCACCTGAACGAGACGAAGCTGGTGCCGCTGTACTCCGGCAAAATAGTGACCCCCACCTGCACCGACCATAGCCTGCCGCACCGGCAAAAGTCGGAGTACATCTTCAAGAGGGCACATAAGAATAATATGACATCTGAAATAATGGTAAACCTCTTCACCCAAGACTAATATTAGGCATTGCACTAAGGTTGAAGTATTTCAAACTTCATCACAGCCGATCAGCGCCGTTTTGAAGTTTTGAGTTTCCGTTGATGGTTTCCGTTTAATGTCGATTCTTGGTCTGTATCATCTTTTGATTAAATTGCGATCAGCCCTACGGCACAATTTTCACGCTGTTATGCCTGTCAGGTGATCACAATTTGATCTGACACCCCAGACTTAGTCTATGCGCTAATTTGCTGCATGAGATGTTTTTGTTCGCTTTTTAGCTTTTCGGGTTTTGCTTAAGGCGGCATTTGCCGCATTGTTTTTTACAAAAGAGAACTTGTATGAATTAGTAATTATAATTGTTTATAATTACTTTCTGTTTGTTACGATGAAATCAACGATCTTATAAAAATGTTGGCTTTCGTTGTTGCAATAGAGATACCATTGTGGTAAAATAAACTAAGCGTATTATTTAGCAAGCCATTAAAATTATCAATGCCTAAAATAGAACTATTGAACGCCCTTGAGGTTATATTCTTTACTAAACGGCGATGTAAAAATTGTTAGATAATTATCAATTAAGCACCAAAAAAAAGGCCAAAAGAGAGGTTAAGATCCTCAGCTTCGGATGCAGAGGTAGCAGATTCAAATTCCGACATGCGAAAATAAAGTTTTATAGTTGTGGCATATTCCAAAGTGGTAGATACTAGTAGTATCGCCCTGCAAGACCACAATTTAGAATCGAAACGTTGCTTAAAATGCCATTAGCCGTGAGTGGTTCGAATTGATCTGAATAGCTAGGTACTTCCCAATCTTCTTCTTCTCCATTTCCTCCCTTCCTCACTGCCTTCAGCCTCACAACATACCCCAATTGGAGATTCTATAGTCCCACTGGCTCTCGACAGTTGCAACATTCTTATTGGACAATCTACCTTTTTGAATCACCCCTAATTGTTGTTGTTTAACTTTCGAGGCAATAACCAATTTTCCGCTTCTTTCTTCTTGAGCCAACATTTCGGACGGCCCTGCAACGTCCATCATCAGGGCAGCTGTACTATAACTACTATACATAATAACTAACAACTTTTTTTTGATAGGTCCATCATACTCTCGCACAGCTTCTCAGCAACCTTATGGTCTTTGGAAGAGCTTTCGATAAGCTGTCTGAAATCGAGGAGCCAAAAGTAAAAAACACCGAAGAAATATTGCACGAACGCAGATTGATCATACTATGGTTCAAAGCCAAATTGCGAGCCCTCTGCTGTGAAATAGAGACCAGCATAAACACATTGAATATAAACAAACCAAAGGAAGTGGACCCTGCACTTCATAAAGTAGGGAGAGATTGGAAAATGAAACCTAATCTTACAACACTGCTGACAAGAGACATGACCACCTTTACTGCGTACAAAATGTTCTTGGACGAGTCTCAGATAGACTTATCGCACGTAAGGAAACATTCTACACGCGACAGGATAAGGCAACGCGCAACACGGATGCCAACAAAGCGGAAGACTTCAGCAAAAAGAAGCCAGAAAAGCCGAAGATGGTAGCGAGGATAAAGAAGATTCCACCAATGCCGAAGAGGTCGGCAAGGTCAGCAGGTCGAAAGCATTCCAGTAAATTTGACTGGTTTTGATAGAACGGTGTTTGATTTTCAGAGAGACAAAATTGAACTCGGTTCGAAAGATTTGTTAAGACCTTAATTATTTATTATAAGTAGTCATTAAGCATTAAGATAATTTTTTTGTATAAAAAGACGAAATAAAACTGCAAAAGTCAAGTATTTTGAATACCCTCAGTATCGCCCTGGTGAATGAGCAGCATTTAGAAATGTTGCTTGAAATGGCTTTAGTCGTGTTTGGTGACCAGATCTGTATAGCCTGGTACTTCCCAACCATCCTCTTCCCCATCTCATTTCTCTCCCCACTACCTTCAGCCTCACAACATACCGCAATTGGGGATGCCATAGTCTCACTGGCTCTAGACGGTTGGGAGCAGTTGGGACTCTTGTGGGGTATTCACTATTTTTTTTTTAAATAATCAAAACGTTGCTCAACATGTTTAGTGACCAGATCTGAATTTCGGAGTATTTTCCAACCTTCCTCTTCCCATCTCTTTCCTCTCCCAACTCCCTTCAGCCTCACAATATACCCCATTTGAAGATGCCTTTGTCCCACTGGCTTTGGGCAGTTGGGACTCTGGTGCGGTATTCACATTTTTTTTTCTTTAAATACCCAGTCTCTTGTTTGTTGCCAAACTATTTCTTGGTTTTTGGGTATAGTCACATTGCATAAACATTTGCCAAGCGGTCAAGAAAGCTGATATTACAAAGCCAACACTTGGATAGGTGACTGCTTTGACAATCCCGTTCCGAAGGGGGTTCTAATGTAACCCCGAACGAGAGATTTGTGCGATACCTTATTACTATTACTGAAATACTATGAATATAGTTCTCTCTTAGTATTATCAAAAACAGATTACCTAAGATTATGTCACGAAAACACCTTAATAAGCAAGGTCAAATGGGGCAACTCCTTCACCCCCCTTAGGATCGTACATTTGGTTTTTACTTTCAGGTACAGAAAGGTTTATGAAATATGCATTTTGTCAGACATATTAATTTTGGCTGATTAGTAGCTGAGTGGACAAACGCGTCAGATTCCCACCCCGTGCGTTGTGGGTTCAATTCCTCTGCTAGCTAAGTCCTCCATCATTGCAAAAGCAATATCTTCCGCTTATTATGATGGCAGTAGGAGTTTTTCAAATATTGTCAAGTTATTCGTAGCCCGGGAATGTTTGTCTTTCTTTTTAAAATGAAAAGAAAATAAAAAAGAAAACCCTTTTGGCAATTTACCAGTTGAAAAAGAACCTTAATGTTTCATTTAAGTATTTTTAACCTTTTGTGACGAAAGTTTACTTTCATGAACTTCTTTTGTTTCCCAATATTTCCTATGGCATTGTCAAAATCTGACTCTCGATTATATAGTCTCAAAATGCAACCTATTTCAGGTATAAATATTATGAATACTACATTTATTACAAAAGTAGACTTTGATCAATAAATCTCCAGGAACATAAGATATGAAATCATTTTGATACAAAGAAAAACATGAGTCAGAAGTCAAACGCAAAACTAGATCTTTGAATGAATTGAAAAACATAAATAAGCCATTGAAAACCAACAATTATTAAACACAAGCCGATCGAAGGTTAATTGTGTCGGTTTTCTTGTTATTTTACACTATCATAAACATTAAACTCCATCGAAAACCTTAGCTGAACAATGCACAATATAAAAATCGCAGTATAAATACGAATAATGGAGTTAATAGATGTCTGTTTTTCTGAAAAAATATAAATTATAGACGATTTATATTGATTTTGGAAAGCATAATTTTTACGGAAACGGTACTGGTATCTTCTAGAACGCCTAGAAAAAAATAACACGAAAAAGTAAAAATATTACGTACCTTCAACATAAACGACGAATATGGCGTTCCTCTTTTTGGAGAGGTTTACCGCCTCGACGATGCTGCCGCCGAACCAACGCATCTTCCAAAATAATAGCTTATTAAAACCGGTGGAAAATAAATAGTCAAAAACAAATTGCGAGATTCGGCGGAACGACGTATTTCTGTAATGACATGACACTTCGAATTTCAGTTTTCTGATCGCCCAAATAAACTGACGTGTTCAGCTGATCAATTCTGCTGATATAACGATGTCTCTTTCTGGCATCAAGTAATTATCACGTGTTAAACAGAGGTAGATATATTTTGTTTACCTATATTCGTGGATACATTTGCCGGTGTATCTGTCCTCTTTTGATACAAAGGTTTTCTACTATATCGACAGATATTTTGTGGAATAAACGTTTATGGAATAAATTGATAGATGACTCTTGACGACTACTTTTGCTTGTGGAATAATTTGGAAGCTATGAAAATTGCAAATTTAAAATACTGCAGGCGTCATGCCTAACAAACAGATGACACACTTCACTTTACAGGTGTGTTCACAGGAGAAACTAACGAACGAATGAACTTCTTTTTTTTACGCGAAATAAATAGGACGAAGAAAGGGACGCTAAGATGATTTGATTTGGGCATGTAGAGTGGATGAACGAAGAAAAAGTGTGAAAAGAATATATGAGGCGAAAGTGAATGGAAGAAGAAGTCGGAAACGCCCAAGAAAGACACGGCACGGTCAAGTGAATCAAATACTTGAATCGGGCCATGTGAAGAGTCAGAACAACAGTAGAGTATGTATGAGACGGTGTATGAATGTGAATGAAGCTAGGAGTGTGTGCCAAGACAGAGTTATATGGCGTCCGTCCTTTCTGTCTACCCCTGCGGGGAAACAGCGTGATGGTTAGTTAGTTAGTTAACATAAACTATAATATATTTGCGGCACGTTCAAAATTGAAACATTGCTTGAAATGGCTTTAGCCGTGTTTGTTGACCAGATCTGAATAGCCAGGTACTTCCCAACCTTCCTCTTCCCCGTCTCCTTTCCCTCCTCAATACCTTCAGCCTCACAACATACCTCAATTGAGGATGCCATAGTCTCACTTGCTCTAGACGGTTGGGTCTCTTGTGCGGTATTCACTAGATTTTTTATTTATTTTTATTGTTTTCTATTCTACTTTATTATTTTTTTTGTTTATCTATATTATTTTTACTGTACCACTATCATTCATCTTTGGTGAATAACTGTATTTTTCAGATATTTTGAAATAAATGAAAGCTCCTAACGCTTGCGTTGGCGACGTTTGTGCATATGAAGTTACTGCTTTTGACACGCTATAGTAGGACGGCCACGGCGGCGCTCGCGGTGGCAAGACTAACTGAACTTCGCGCCTATTTTTGAAAGTGTAGACCTATTTTTTCGTATTATTCAATCGAATATAATTTATATTTTTATGCTAATATGGCAGAGTAAGCAGTGCTTATGTGCCTTTATGAAGTCCACGCCTCTGCTTCGGGCAGTTAAGGCTCTTGGACACTATTAACATAAATAAATAAATAAATAAGAATAAAGCTGTATTTTTATTAAGTATGAATTAATTCAGCAGTTTTCAATGCGTATGCATAGGAATCTGTACTAACTTACCATTTTTAATCGAACGCGTATCCGCTCACCTACGTCTTACTAAAGCACGGGTTACTATACTCGTAGCCGAAAGATCCTACATCAGAGATAAACCCCGTAAGTCTCGGCAATTAACTGCTAATTAATTGTTTTAACTGGCGTTATCGGGTTCGAATCTCACGTGCGCTAACAAGGGACACTTCTAGTTATATCCAACGACGAAACACCTAAAAAGAACTCGTTGTTTTTTCTATTTGTCGCCACCGAGAAAACTTGTGCAACACGACTTGTTGCACCAGAAATCAATCATCATAACACTTCTGGCCGTGAGATACTTGAATCTCAATGTGAGTGCACAAGGATTTGAAACGTATTTAAAGCAGGTTAAATATTATTTTCGCATATTGATATAAATTTTGAGTTGGGATATAGAAACAATGCAGTATAAAAATCTAGCTACTTGTAAATTATTTTGAAATTTATGACGCACTTTGACGTTTTAGTTTTGTTTTTCTATTTTTTTAACAATACACGTATAATTACACCTACATGCAATATCACACCGCAAATTAACACAACAAAACATTCACACTTTAAACATGTAATTTCTTTGATCTGTTCAAATTTAGTTATTTTCGAGGGCAAACTTATTAAAACCGAGTGGTTAGTCAGTGATGATATTTCTATAAAGCTGAACTGCACTCGGACCAGTCACATTCATTTCGACGCCACAAAATGATATCATTCTAAAGTGGTAGATACTTTAAGTATTCACTTGAACCAGATGGTTGGGAGCAGTTGGGACTCTTTTGCAGTATTTTTTTTTTTTTTTTAAAAGACAGCCGCCACCTTCAAGAGAACGGACACAAGTGAAAAATTATTTATTTTCACAGTCCTGCTTGATCCTCTGCAGTTGTATGCCCCCACAAGCACCTAACCAGCAGCCAATCAACTAACAATGGAAAAGTGCACACAATGAGGAACCGAAAATGGAGGCCGCTCTTGAATATGTAATGGCGCCGCCATGAATGTCAAACCAAAGACAATTATTATTATGATAGGAGAATAATTATGACACCTCAAACCCCGATGCTGTGATGCTTTTATTGAATTGTGTCAAAGATTTTGAAAGCGAGTTGTGAATAGGCGTGTTGGAATGCAAACTTACCCACCGAAAAAAATTGGAACAAATAACATTTTATTGAACTTATATAGCGCAGTTTTGTGATAGTTCATCTCAAGTGGTATTAACTCTGGTAACCCCCATGATATTCTGCAAATGGAATGCTGATCACTAAATGTTTCACTCAAATATTACCACTAAATATTAGCTTTTTCTTTATTTCCAATTATTTTATGTTTTTCCAAGCCTTGGTTTATATTAGCGTTATGACCGCTCTGAAAGAACTACTTCTTTTGGCAGTAGTTCCTACTTCATTCATTGTCCATTGAACAAATACTTCAATTGAATCTGGTAGTTCATTCATTTCATTGAAAAAATACTTCAATGGAAGTTAGATGTGAAGTTGAACTTCAAAGCTTATAAACAAGTACTTCAACCGAAGTTCGACTTCAAAGTACTTCTACCGACTAGTACTTTTTTATTTTGGCGAAGAACCGGTTCCAGTTCCAGTTCTTTTTAATTTGAAATCTCTACCGCCTAGTATTTTTGTTTTGGCGAGGAACCAGTTCCAGTTCTTTTTAATTTGAAATCTCTACCGCCTAGTATTTTTGTTTTGGCGAGGAACCAGTTCCAGTTATTTTTAACTTGAAATCTCTACCGCCTAGTATTTTTGTTTTGGCGAGGAACCAGTTCCAGTTCTTTTTAATTTGAAATCTCTACCGCCTAGTATTTTTGTTTTGGCGAGGAACCAGTTCTTTTTAATTTGAAATCTCTACCGCCTAGTATTTTTGTTTTGGCGAGGAACCAGTTCCAGTTCTTTTTAATTTGAAATCTCTACCGCCTAGTATTTTTATTTTGGCGAGGAACCAGTTCCAGTTCTTTTTAATTTGAAATCTCTACCGCCTAGTATTTTTGTTTTGGCGAGGAACCAGTTCCAGTTCTTTTTAATTTGAAATCTCTACCGCCTAGTATTTTTGTTTTGGTGAGGAACCAGTTCCAGTTCTTTTTAATTTGAAATCTCTACCGCCTAGTATTTTTGTTTTGGCGAGGAACCAGTTCCAGTTCTTATTAATTTGAAATCTCTACCGCCTAGTATTTTTGTTTTGGCGAGGAACCGGTTCCAAAATGAACTGAACAAATAACCGGATAAATTCAAACCTCTCTCTTGCGAGTTCGACTTCAATTGAAGTGTTCACTGCGAAGGGTTCATTTTAAAGAACTAGCAATTCGTGAAGCATTCACAAAACATTGAAGTTTTTCCTAAAGCTAGTTTATACTTGATACATATCGTCGCCGGAAAGGCTGGAGCCATTTTGGGAAGTTTACACCGGAGCACTTAAAAGTTGTTTTTCTTTTGTCTTCAGTACCTGGTTAGATTTTGGAAAGAAAAGTTAACTCAGGTAACTCAATGCTCTCACTGAGTTACCTGAAGCGACAACAAGTTTTTAAAAGTTCCCAACTTGTATCGCTTGGTATAGAGCCCAAATTGGACGTAAATAAATATCAGCAGTAGCGAAGCCTCGGCCTGCACAGATAGACTTGTAAATCTGTACCTTGGTGGGGCTCTGATGTCGACTGTTTCATATTTTCTTGCAGTAAGTACCTATATTCTCAAAATTTAAACCACACCACTACAGTTTTAGATTTTTTATTATTTTTTATAAGAAGTTTTTCCTACGAGAATCGTACATACTTCGGACAGGAGGTATAAGGTGTTTATTTTTTTAAATACGTTTTTGAAAACTTAACCTTGCTACAGCCTTCCACAGCTAAACTCGAGATAAAAAACAAAAATTATCATCACAATTTTCATTTTCATTCATTACCATTTAATTCAAATAAATTCATAGTGGTAGATACTCTACGTATCGCCCTGGTGAAAGACCACCATTCAGAATCGAAACGTTACTTGAAATGGCTTTAACAATGTTTGGTGAACAGATTTGAATAGCCAGGTACTTCTCAACCTTCCTTTTGTCTATCTCCTTCCCCTCCCCTCTACCTCCTACCTCACAAAAATTTTAATACCATAGTTTCACTGGCTTCAGACGGTTGGGAGCAGTTAGAACTCTCGTGCTGTATTCATTTAAAAAGATAAGAAATGAAAATTTCCTCAATAATCGGTGTACTCCATCGACTCCAAGGCTTTCTTTTTACATCTTTACTCCGCGCCACATATTATCTTATGATCCACTCCCATCCGAGCCATGTAGTTAGTTTATGGGCAGGCCCGGCCCTGAGCCAAACGGCGCCGGACGCAGCTTTAAATTTTTGGCATCCTTTATCGAAACCTAAATTTGAACAGCAACATTTTCAAAAATCTTTTTTTCTACGTCTAAATAAACTAGCCTATTGTGAAATAATATTATAATATTGGGTAACTTCGCTATATTCCACATGGACCCATGTGATTATATACAAAAATCATAACTTTTTTACAAAATATCACTGTTAACCATTCTTTTTTGGCAGGTTTTACATCTGAAAATAACAAAATATAAAACTAACAGATCCAATAAATTAGATTTTTTAAATGTACATTTTTGTCCTATTGAATTTGCAGAGTAATATTGTAATTATAATCTATTTTTATTGTTATTGATATATTATATTCCTTATGGTTCTATTTTGGATAACGTGTATATTTGATATGTATTTATTGGTAATGGTGCATTAGGTCCGGTCCGGTCCCCATATTAGGGCCGGTCCTGTGAAGGCGCAATTTTATCATTCCGCTCCAGGCGCTTTAGTCCCTTATTTATATGTCTTTAAATTAAAAAAAAAACCATACCTTTCGTGGACGGCAATTAAATTCGTAAGTACGACGGCGCGTAATAAAAACCTGCGCCCTCGTCTTATACTTGATACGAGTTGTATCAATCTTCTGTATGATAAAAAAAAAGGCGCCGTTTGACTCAGGGCCGGGCCTGTGTTATAATAGCGCACGAAATATGCATACATAGCACTTATTTTTCTTCTTTATTCTATGGGGAAAAACGTGTTGGAATATTAGATGCATAGATGAAACTTGCAGTAACGTCAAATACGCAAACCGTAAGGTGCACTGCAAAACTACAAAGGTCATATTATAAAATAATAACTAAGTCTCGTCTGAATACACAATTACGATAAATAGTCATTCAGTAAGATTCTTGAAATTCCACAGTGCAGCCTCGTGCCGCCAATAAAATCAAAATGATCGTTAAAAATCATAATGCTCGGGACGCAGAGTGTCACTATTCGAATGCTGAATGGCGGCCGATTGAAATTCACGGCAGCGGCGGCGTACATTTTTTCGTGAAAATCGATGCCGGCCGAAAGGCGATACACGGAAATTTAAATATAATTTATTACACGACATCTACTTATTTGGCGGCTATGACGCTTTCGCTCCGCGGCGGCTTCCTTTGTTTTTTATCTGTTTAAAAATCGAACGTGCCGCTTCGTGACAGTTGATTGGGTAGATATCCCGCGCGCGCAGCTATGCATTATTTGTCTATGGAATCGATTATTAATTTGTGTAATTATGATTTTTGTAGAAGTATCTGCCCGCAAGCGATCCTTTCGTGGCGTCGCGGGATTGACTGAAGATAGAAACTTAAAGAAGTGTCTTGTGGACGTGTCCGTGTGCCCGAAGTAAGGTAAATTGTTTCTTAATTTTAAATTCGGGGGATCCATCAAAGCCAGAGTAAAGTAAGCCTCTCAGAAGTTGGGCGTAGTGTACAGGACCCGCAGCTACTAATAGTACATAACTGCTGACATTACTGAAGTGCACCGCACTGTTGAATTTGGCAGCCACCTCTGGTCTGGAGCCCCTGAATACTTGAAAAAAACGGGTGGTCAGTTAGATAGATTCTCCTATCTTAACCAACGGATTTCAATATTTGGAGCACAGACGTCAGGTGGGAATGCTGTCCTTGTTCTACCGATATTTCAATGGAAGATGCTCCGAAGAACTTGCGTCATTGATCCCTTCGGCACCGTTTCACAGTCGGGAAACTCGACAAACGCGCGCCCAACGTTTGTACACGGTTGACATTCGATACATGAGAACGGGTCGCTTTTACAACTCGTTCTACAACTCGTTCAACAGCTCGACTGTGGAAAGATTTGCCGGCCTCTGTGTTTCCTCCCTCCTTCACCATGGGCCTCTTCAAGACTCAGGTTCACTCCTTCCTTTCCTCAAAAAGACCCTCAACACAGCATCCTCAAAGATGACATGGGCCCCGAAAATATCATTTTCCTCAAGGCCTCCTGTGTGGAGTTAATGTCAGAATTAAAAAAAACTTATTTTTTAATTGTCAAAAGATTTCGTAAAATAAATATATCTACAGCTTTGCATAATCAACTTAACAGGCGGGCGAAATCGAAACCAAATACGCCATGTTTTTTGTTTGTTATTCAACTGTCAAAATATTAACAATTGGGTTTCTTGAAGTTAATTGTTTTTGTTTTTGTTGTATAAAACAAAACAAATGGGAAATATATGAAGAAGCCATACACGAAATATTTTTCTCAGGGTTAATATTGACTTTGTAAATTTGTAAAAATCCCCATAATTGATGTTATGTTGTCAACTCAGAGCAATAATACTCGTATACAAGAGAGAGCGCTGCCGTAGTCAGTTTTTATGAGGTATGCCGGACTCGGCTAGATCTGGGCGTGCCTAGGACTAGGGCTAGGGTATTTTTACATTCGTTCATAGCACAAGTCGACATAATGTTTTTAGTTTATTGGTATAACCACCTTTTCACAGTATTGTTATCAACAAAAATACAGCATGTAACCTAATAAGCCGTTGAGATATGTCCATTTAATTCGCGTATCAAAACGTGTGGGCGGAGTCAACGGAGACGCGGGACACGAATAACATTCTAACAATACTTTAAGGCGGTGTGATAATTTGGGAGATTTTGTTGTCTCTTTCTTTCTCGTGGACGTAAAAACCCGCAGAAAGTGATTTATCCCAAATCTGTATAAGTTAGGTAAAAATAATTAGCTATCTCTCCATATATTGTTACTTCAAGGTTGTCAGCTTTGCGGAAAATAATTACCATGAAAAGAGTTGATTTAAAAAATATATAATTCTGTTTTTTTTTCGTTTGTCGGTATCAAACTAATATTCAGATATCAGACCTCCTTCCAGTGCGGAAGCGCCGCATCTACCAACTTTTCCATCCCGACCAATTCATTAAGGGTCATTTTTGACAATCACATACTTTTTGAAAACTTTAAAAATTCTTATTTCAATTTTCAATTTTTTACCTACTCTTTTTCTATTTCCACATTATTTGAAGAGTGTTAGTATTCTTTTAATGATCAATATTACAACGAAGCGTAAAGTTTTAGTAATTTAATTTTAATTAAAATTTCAGAGATTTTTGGATTGCTAATAATAATAATAATAACAGTGAACTTATATAGGGCAGTTTTGTGATATTTCACCTCAAGTGCGCTTCATGCTAAATTAATTATGCTAATAAGATTAACTAACAAGGAGAAAATAACACATAAAATGTATACAAATTAAAACTATCTAAAATAATGATCGTTATCATAAATCACGAGAGAAAAGGTTCAGATATGGGTAAAACAGTGTATGTGTACATCAACAGATTAAAAAACAATTTACTAGGAGCTAAGGGTATAAAAATTCAGATGAAACAAATTAATTCATATAAACACATTTGTCAAATCAAAGAAAAGGAAATATGATTGAGGACAGTTAATATGTTGGCACTTAAAACATTAATATTCAAGTATTGTAAGTAAACGATTCTAAAAACTGTGATTGCAAACAGTGTAAATATAGCAAGTAACAAAAGAAAATAAATATTTTATGACAATGAGTATATGGTTTTCAGTAGATAGTGAGGACATTGAGTTATAATGATAGAAGAAAGGAGAAAACCGAAACAAAGCAAATTAGGGACGTTTTCAAAGAAATTAAATTTTAATAAGTTACGTTTTGTATGTGGGATTTTTAAACAATTTGGTTTTTAGGACTCGTTTGAACTCTGCTAAGTTCTGTATGTTGGCAAGTTTTGTGGGAAGCTTATTCCAGATAACTGGACCAGATACACCAAAAGCGCGATCATAGTAAACAGGTTTATTTGATCGAGATGGTTCAATTAATCGAACAGCAGTATCTACGTCTGCTGACCTCAAAGTGAGTTGTCTACTATTTAAGGCTTGTCGGACACACAGTTCCGATATATAGGCTACATAACTCTGTCTTGATACTGGCCCCTTACATCGTCTCATCCATACTCTTCTGTTATTCTGATCTCGACATGGCCCGACTCAAGTATTTGATTGACTCAGTCATGCCATGTCTCCCTCGGGTATCCCCGACTTCGCCTATCATTCACTTTCACGTCATATATTCTTCTGGCGTAAGCGCCCTTTCTTTAATCTTGTTCACCACGCTTTATTCAGGATCTCTACATTTGCAACACGGTCACGGTTTTACGACACATACGCCTCAGGGATCTCATTTCTCTCCACTTATTTCTGTCTACTTCCACCCTTCCTCTGCTAGCTCCATCTCACTGCCATACATCAGGTTGGTGTCAGCACTCCGCTGTGGACTGCTAGCCTCGCTTCTTTGACCAAATATTTTTTAGTGACTTATAGTCAATGTATGGCAATGAGATGGAGCTGGCAGAGGAAGGATGGAAGTAGACAGAAAGAAGTAGAGAGAAATGATATCCCTGAGGCGTATGTGTGGTAAACGCCATAGCGTTCAGTCCTCTATTAATGGTGTTTCCTGCATTCCCCCTTCTTCCAATGTCCTTATCAGGCTCTCCACCTTTCATGAACATACTCGTACAGACTTCGTTCATGAAGAGTTTGTTCACAATCTCAGAGCAATAATATACAGGAGGGAGCGCTTCTGTAGTCAGTATTGATGATTTTTGCCTGTCTCGGGCGTGGCTAGGACTAGGGCTAGGGCTAGGGTATTTATACATCCATTTATAGCACATGTCGACATAATCTTTTTGTTTTGTTCACAGTATTTTTGTAAACAAAAATATAGGATATAACCTCAAAAACCGTTGAGTTATGTGGTATAACAAAAAGTAATGGGCGGAGTCGCCGGAGACGTGGGAGACGGAAAACATGCTTACATACTGAAAAGTGGTGCGATATTATGTGACAACTTGTCTAGTCTCTTTCTCTTTCACGGTTTAAGACGTAAAAACCCGGAAAAAGTGATTTATCGTAAATGTGTATAGATTGGGAAAAATATGTAGCTCTCGCTCCATATGTATTCTTGCTCTGAGTTCACAACCATATTGCACAGAGTGTTCATAATGTCTCTTTCAAACACCATGACTTGGACTTGCTTACATCACTAAATCATTCTGCATACATACCTGTACTTCGTTCATCTTAGACACGAGATACTGTAGATCATTCTACATCATCATCAATAACATACTTTCAGATTGTTCATGGAACTACACTGAAACCAGTCAAATATAAGCCAGGAGATGCTGCATCTTGCTCTGGCACGTATTTTGTCGGTCGTCCCTGGATTATTTATTTATTTACGCCCGTTTTAGGCTTTTACATACTTTTTTTTTTTTTTTTTTTTCAAAACAGTCACCTCATTAGTGCCAGAATTGTGAAAAATGGAAAACAATAAAAAAAAGTGTATTGAATAGCAGATACAAAAATAGCTAATAACATGTTCAAAAATATTGTAAAAGAAAGGAAATAAATAATATTAAGTAATAGGTCCAACTATTAGTTTAGCTCTACCAGATAACAACAACTGACAACTGATAAACTAGGAATTATAATGTAATGATAGAAAGTAAGATCTGTACAGCGCCCTTGAGGTGATTTTTCACAAAAACGGCGCTATACAAATCGTCCAAATATTATTATTAAACTTATAGTTTGATATTGACGTGTTAAATATATCAGCGACATCGGAGTATATGTTTCCCAGATGCAACATTCGTCGCATAGGCGTGTTGAATAGTGAGATTGAAGCAGAATTGCTACAATAGTACGGTAGGTACTGCCTTGTAATCGTCTTGCTAGGAACATGAAATGAAATCAAGTTTAATAGTTCAGGGCTGTCAATCATTGAATTTATAATTTTGTATGAGCAAATCAAGTCGGTAATTATTCTCCGTTCAGACAATCTCAATAAATTAAGATGACAAAGAAGATAATCGTACTTGATAGATTCCCTTAATTAGCCCATTCTGAAGTTAATAAATCTTAAGAATTTATTTTGAACTCTTTCTATTGTAAGGGAATGAATATCATAACTTGGTGCCCACACTGTTGAGTTGTATTCAATTTGACTTCTAACTAATGACATGTACAATCTTTAAAATTATCAGTCGAATAAAAATATGTCTTACGATGTTATCAAAATATTGGAGTGTACTTATTTTACAATCCAATACGGCACAATCTTGTAATTTTTGGCCTTGTGCTAAAAAAACTTACATTAGTCAACCAATCTGTCCAGAATATTCTGGTTGAGTGTCAAGATTTCGTGCCACACAGAATAAGAGAAACATTGTTTTACTAGCGAGATTATGTGCAATTTTCTGTACCTTATAATACGACTCTGTTCAAACTAATTGATCAATACATACCAACTGCTGTATTGTTTTGTTAGAAGGGCCGAAGGTAGTCTAGGTGCACACCGTTTACATCTTTATCGCGTTGCATCATTTTCCAATGGCCCATTATCAGGACGTGCCTTTGTAATGTGATCAAAGACTTTTACGTATTGTTTACCGACAAAACAACGTATACGACATTGTAAATAATCAGTTCTATCACGTAGTTAGTGTACTTAAAATTTGTAGAGGTGATAATAATTCATGCATGATTGCTCGAGTGTCTTTGGAAATCGCCCTGAGGCGTTTCACTATTAATCAAACGACAGAAAAGATAAGAAAGACGTCTAGCGAATCTCTCATTTTTGGAGTGCAATGTTGCTTTAAACGAGGTATTAAGAAATTAACCACGGATTTAACAATTGAGACAACGCGGAAGAAACATGTTTGCACAATATCTGCACAATATTTGTATCGTCGCTGGAAAGGCAAAAGGGCTTAAGCGTAACTTTGGTTAAAAAGGAGTTAAATACGCAGTTTTTATCAGTTCTTTTTTCTGCATTGAATGCTCTGACTCTCGTTTGATTTTGAAGACTTTTGTGGCTCTTCAGCTATCTAAAATATATTAACCATTTGGGAGAAGGCTTGACTCAAGCGACTCAAGTTTGGGACTTTTTTTTAGCTTTTTTTCGCTTCAGGTAACTTAGTAAGGCATTGAGGTAATTTTTTTTTTCAAAATCCTACCAGATACTGAAGGCTAATGAATTCTATTGTAAAACAAAAACTTTAAAGTGCTCTGGTGTAAACTTGAAGTAACAATATATGGAGGGAGAGCCAATTATTTTTACCCAACCTACACAAACTTCACTCAAGAAAATGGTCCTAGCGTCGCCCTGCCTTTCTAATGGTGTGAATTTTATTCGTTACGACTCTAAACTGCCAAGTGGAATCGACTATTGATGGCTGCAGCAGGCTAATCGTAATAAAATGTACCGGGAAAGCACAGTAACGGTGACGAGAAACTATTTGATAGTTTCTACTGCACTTTGTAATAATCACTTGAATTTCTAACAGTTATTCTTGGAAAACGCGTTAAACGTTATTTCTAAATTTAACCGTTTAAATAACCATTTCCCACTCGAAACGTTTCTCTCGAATTCACGGGAAAATATTCTGTACTGTAGAAATCAGATCTCTGAGGTGTAAATAACTGATTGACTAACTAACCATCGCGGTATTTATGCAGGGGTAGGCAGAGAGTATGAATCTCCATACAACTCTGCCTTGGCACACTCTCCTTGCTTAATTCACATTCATACATCGTCTCATACATACTCTTCTGTTATTCTGGCTCTTGACATGGCCCGACTCAAGTATTTGATTCACTCGATCGTTCCAACGAAGAAAGGCGTGTGAGAAGAACATATGACGCGAAAGTGTATGAAAGAAGAAATCTGGGACGCCCGAGGAAGACACGGCACGACCAAGTGAATTAAATACTTGAGTGAGGCATGGAACTAGCAGAGGGAGGATAAAAGCAGTCTGAATGCTGTAGAAATGAGATCCATGAGGCGTATGTGTGTTAAAACTATACATGACCGTGTCGAAAATGTGGATATACGGAAAGAATGCAAGCTTGATTGATGTAAGCGTAATGAATATCATTAAGAAAGGAAAGCTTAGATGTAAGATGGTTTGGTCATGTAGAGCGGCTGAACGAAGTAGAAGTGTGTGAAGAATATATGACGCGAAAGTGAATGGAAGAAGAAGTCGGGGACGCCCGAGGAAGACACAGCACGATCAAGTGAATCCAATACTTCTTAGTCGGGCCATGTCAATAGTCAGAATAACAGAAGAGTACGTATGGATGTGAATAAAGCAAGGAGTGTGTGCTAAGACATAGTTGTGTGGGAGTGCATCCTCTCTGCCTACCCCTGCGGTGAAACGTCGTGACGGTTAGTTAGTTAACTAACTAAAAGGCAGAGAGAATGGACCGCCATACAACTCTGTATTGGTACACATTCCTTGCTTCATTCCGATTCATACATCGTCTCATAACTATTCTGTTATTCTGACTCTTTACATGGCCTGATTCAAGTATATTAGTGTTTTTATGATTAGTTAGTTATATTCTGCGATGTTGTATTTTATAGAATCGTATGACCTTCGAAGGTGAGGCGGGGAATCCATGACTCTGGGCCCAAAGGTCACGGTAATTTTCCTATTAGATCAGTCGAGGTCACCCACCATTTTCTAGAACCGTTTTAAGGACCAGATCAGTACCTCTACTGTTCTTGTTATGATGTCAATATTAGAGTATATAGAGTGGTATCTATCCAAGGCAGTGTAGTCAGTTTTTGATGATTTTTACCTGACTCAGCGGACCTGGGCGTGGCTAACACTAAGGCTTGGGTATTTTTACATTCATTCATAGCACATATCGACATAATGCTTTTGTTTATTCGTATAACCACTTTTTCACAGTATTGTTATCAGCAAAAATATAGCATATAACCTAAAAAACAGTTTAGTGGCATAATAAAAAATGTGGGCGGAGTCCCACCAGTGAACCAGGACCTTAAGATCATTGCGACAGTATATAGAAGCGGTCCAAGAAATTTGTTGTCTCTTTCTCTCTCATGGTGTACGCCGTAAAAGCCCGGAGAAAGTGATTTATCGCAAGTTTGTATACGTTGGGTGAAAATAATTAGCTCTCTCTCCATACATTGTTTTTCCAAGAGTACCAAGTACCAAACGGCTAATAGGCATCTCTTCAGTACAGGTGTCAACAATCCATATATGAATGTTCCACCTTATATAATATTATTCATTTGCTTTTGTTTGTTATTCATTTAATTTTGCATTTTTCATAAACTTTTACTTGATTACCTACTGTTGTTAAATATTCTAATTAAATAACCACTCATATATATATATATGTTTTAGGCATCATGCCTGTTATATGTACTAAAACAAAAATTAAATTAAATAAATAAAAAATAAATGTAACGAAAGAATGGAACCATAAGAGATATTTCAAAGTGGCAGACGCACCGTTCGCAAACCGTTGCCAACGTCACGAATCCAACCGGGCAATCAAAAATACATATCCAAATAGCCGAGCCGGTACGTGATGTGAAATAATGTCCCGTCCCGGCCAGGAGCCCGGAGGAGCGCTGACGGGCGATGTCTGGCAGAGAGAGGGGTGACAATCGCAGAGAGCGAGGGAACGGCCTGTGAAGACGCCGCTCATCCGTATGCGAGGCGCGCGCGTGATCCATGATCGCCGATATCAATAATTTGAATGTACAAATGTACAGGAGCGGATTTCGATGCATGGTAAAAAATGCGTTAAACTCTCCCGTTCCGAAGGGGGGTTCTTATGTTACCCCAAATAAGAGTTTTGTGCATAGAGTTGGTAGAGTAGTATCTATCCAAGGCAGTGAAGTCAGTTTTTGACTTGTTTTTGATGATTTTAACCTGACTCGGCGCACCTGGGCGTGGCTAACACTAAGGCTACGGTATTTATACATCCATTCATATCACATATCGACATAATGTTTTGGTTTATTCGTACAGCCACTTTTTCACAGTATTTTTGTCAACAAAGATATAGCATATAACCTAAAAAACCGTTTAGATGTGTCAAGTTTAGTGGCATAGTAAAAAATGTGGGCGGAGTCCCGCGGTGAACGAGGAGCTTAAGATCATTGCGACAGTATATAGAAGCGGTCTATGAAATTTGTTGTCTCTTTCTCTCTCATGGTGTACGACGTGAAAATCCGGAGAAAGTTATTTGTCGCATGTTTGTGTAGGTTGGGTAAAAATAATTAGCTCTCCCTCCATATATTGTTAATTCAAGGTGCGATATCTTTGATAAAGATTCTAATCTTGGAGTAACAATGTATGAAGAGAGAGCCATTTCTTTTTACCCAACCTATACAAACTTGCGATAAATCACTTTCTCCGGGTTTTGACGTCATAAACCATGAGAGAGAAAGAGACAACAAATTTCATAGACCGCTTCTATATACTGTCGCAATGATCTTAAGCTCCTGGTTCACCGCGGGATTCCGCCCACGTGTTTTGATATGCGACTAAACTAAACACAACTAAACGGTTTTTAAGGTTATATGTCATATTTGTGTTGATAACAATACTGTGAAAAAGTGATAATACGAAAAAAAAAAACATTATGTCGACATGTTCTATGAATGGTTGTATACATACCCTAACCCTAGTACTAGCTACGCCCAGGTCTGCAGAGTCCGGCAAAAATCATCAAAAACTAACTACACTGCCTTGGATTGGTACCACTCTTTGTACTCTAAGTTTATTAGTCATTTGACAAAAACCACAACGGCTCGGAGGGCTTTGAAGTGAAGAATGGACGATTACCTCAATAGAATTTCTTCTCGTCGAATTTAATATTTCTAAGACCCAATCCTGTCTCCCAAGATTGTAATCTCGGAGCGATAATATACAGGAGGGATAGCTTTGCGAAACAGTATAGTCAGGATTGTTGATTTTTTCCTGACCCGAGGGTGGCTAGGGTTTTCATGGACACACTTTTTACATCCATTCTTAGCACATGTCGACATAATGCAGCGTTTATTTGTATAACCACTTTTTCACAGTATTATAATAATAAAAATGAACTTATATAGCGCAGTTTTATGATATTTCACCTCAAGTGCGCTTCAATAACATCAGCAAAATATCAACAAAATATAGGATATAACTTCGAACACCGTTAAATTATATCGCATAACAAAACATATTGGGCGGAGTCGCCGGAGACGCGGGAGATGGAAAACATACTCACATATTAACATTACATTTATAAAATACCCATAAACACATATGGGTATTTTATAAATGTAATGTTAGTTATAGATTCCTAGTTCTTAAGTCTTAGATGCAAGTCAACAGTCGTAATTCTTAGTTTTAATTCATTATTTATATGTCTTATATATGTAATTTTGTTTTTGCAATTGTACACTAACTGAGTGTTTGTCACGTAAGTGAGAACATCGGTTAAAACCTATTATAAATAAATAAATATAAATATAAAAAAATATAAATAAAATATAAATATGTATTTAAGCAAATACGAATAATGATAATGATCTACTCTAAGGCGAATACGCAGACTAGTATATACTTCTTTTGATCACTATGTTTATTATATATATATATATATATATATTATGTTTCCTATGTATCGATCTCTAGTTCAAATATATTCATCATTGTACATACACCTTTACACAACCTTATATTATGTTTATCCTTTTTTATCGTTATTACTGTAAACTATAATTAAATAAAGATTATTATTATATTATTATACCTAAAAGTGGTGTGATATTATGTGACGACTTGTCTTGTCTCTTTCTTTCTCGCGAGAAAGTGATTTATCGTAAATTTGTATAGGTTGGGTAAAAATATTTAGCTCTCTCTCCATATATATTCTTACTCCAAGGTTATGATAGACTCTTTAAGTGACCGAAGCTAGCAGTCAACAATGGAATGCTTATACCAACCCTGATGGCAGTGAGGCTTGTAACTGGCAGAGGAAGGATGAAACTGGACTGAATGCTGTAGAAAACTGAGAACCGTGAGGCGTATGTGCGTAATACCATGTATGACCGTATTAAAAATGTTAATGTCAGGAAAGAATGTAAGGCTGATGAAAGCATAATGAATATGATCAGGAAAATGACTCTTAGATGGTTTGAGCATGATGAGCGAATGAACGAAGAAAAGAGAATGAAAGAAGAAGTCGGGGACCCCCGAGGAAGACATGGCACGACCAAGTGAATATGAATGTATGACGATGTATGAATGTGAATGAAGCAAAGAGTGTGGGCCAAGACAGCGTTGTATGGCGGTTCGTCCTGCGAATAAACGGCGTGATGGTTGGTTAGTTAGTTTTTACATCGTTTCTCAACCTGGGGGTCGCAATTGGGTACTCCTGTACCCGATCGATCCTGTACCCGGGGTCGCAATTGGATACTCCTGTACCTGATCGATCCTGTACCCGGGGTCGCAATTGGATACTCCTGTACCCAATCGATCCTATACCCGGGGACGCAATTGGATACTCCTGTACCCGATCGATCCTGTACCCGGGGTCGCAATTGGATACTCCTGCACCCGATCGATCCTGTACCCGGGGTCGCAATTGGATACTCCGGTACCCGATCGATCCTATACCCGGGGTTGCAATTTGTTAAAAAATCATTTTTATTACATATTGAATTTCAAGTAATAATAAAGTGTTACATATACCCATATCCTAATAAATAAAGATATGATAACCCTTTCAGACAGGCAATTCAATTCTTTTTATTTTCATAAACATAAAAAAAACATTCAATAGTAAATACCGCACAAGAGCCCGCCCAACTGCTTCCAACCGTCTAGAGTCAGTGAGACTATGGCATCCCCAATAGGAGTATGTTGTGGCGCTGGAGGTGGTGGAGAAAGGAAGGAAAAGAGGTAGGTCAGGAAGTACCTGACTATTCAGATCTGGTCACCAAGCACGGCTAAAGCCATTTCAAGCAACGTTTCGATTCTGAATGGTGAAATTTAGAGTATACCACTGTTGAACCTGCCGAAAATTTACTATACACCATTTTATATTGATTAGATGTGTTATGACAGATATTAATTAAGCACAATGTATTTGCGCACGCCGGGTTTGAACCCGCGACCACTGGAGCCGTGGTCAAGCATCTTACCACTCCGCCACGGAGGCCGTCAATATCTATTAGAGATATGATAACATTTATTTATCTCTTGAAGTAACAATATATGGAGAGAGAGCTAATTCATTTTACCCAACCTATACAAATTTGGGATAAATCACTTTCTACGGGTTTTTACGTCGTACACGATGAGAAAGAAAGAGACAACAATTTTTCCTGAATTATCACACCGCTTTAAAGTGTTGTTGGAATGTTCTTTGTGTCCCGCGTCTCCGTTGACTCCGCCCACACGTTGTAATACGCAAAATAAATTGACATAACTCAACGGTTTATTAGGTTAAATGTTTTTCTTTTTAAACAATACTGTGAAAAAGTGGTTATACCAATAAACAAAAACATTATTTCAACATGTGCTATGAATGGATTTATAAATACCCTAGCCCTAGTCCTAGCCACGCCCAGGTCTAACCGAGTCCGGCAAACCTCGTATAAACTGACTACAGCTCTCTCTACAGCGCTCTCTCTTGTATATTATTGCTCTGACATCTGTCTAAAAATATGGCAACACACTTTGTTTGTTCCAGCCTTATATGCATAAATTAAATAAGTTCATGTTTTTATCATAATTGAGAGTTTAAAAAATCTCCAAACATCTTTTTCCAGCCAATGACAAAAGATTTGATAAAAATGTGACCATTGGTGACACCTTAGAGTATATAGAGTGGTACCTATCCAAGGCAGTGAAGTCAGTTTTTGATTATTTTTACCGGACTCGGCAGACCTGGGTGTGGCTAGGACTAGGGCTTAAGTATTTATACATCCGTTCAGAGCACATGTTGACATCATGTTTTTGTTTACTCGTAAAACCACTTTTTCACAGTATTGTTATGAACAAAAATATAGCATATAACCTAAAAAACCGTTTAGATGTGTCAAGTTTAGTGGCCTAATAAAAAATGTAGGCGGAGTCCTTACAGTACATAAAAGCGGTGTGATATTTTTGTTGTCTCTTTCTCTCTGATGATGTACGACGTAAAAGCCCGGAAAAAGTGATTTATCGCAAGTTTGTATCGGTTGGGTAAAAATAATTAGCTCTCTCTACATACATTGTTTCTCCGAGGGTGACACATTGTTGACTCTGTCGTTAATCATTAAAAACATGCCACAAAGTTTTTATTCCCCCTTTGAACAGGGTATTATTCTGTCAAAGACAATCCACCAATCCAGCCCTAATCGATAAACAATTTGCCTTTTCCTCGTGGCGAATCAATCGTTGGTATTGAGCGCTTGTTAATAAGTCGACGCGTTAGGGATGCTAAACTTTTTTTTCGGATTTGCATATTTTATTTTATTTTAAACTGGGAACTGCCGATTTCTGCGGAATGTCGCACCCGTGCCCTGCATGCGTAGTAGCTGTCACATTTCACGATTATCGCTGCAGGGCCCGGTAGCGGTAAGGAGATATTCCTAGTGATATATATATATTATTATAAAAAAAGGCTGACGTGAGCGTAATATATAGGATTAAGAAAGGGGCGCTTAGATGGTTTGGGTATGTAGAGCGAATGGACGAAGAAAGAAGTGTGAAAAGAATATATGATGCGAAAGTGAATGGAAGAAGAAGTCGAGAACGCCCGAGGAAGACATGGCACGATCAAGTAAATCAAATACTTGAATCGGGTCATGTGAAGAGTCAGAATAACAGAAAAGTATGTATGAGACGTTGTATGAATGCGAATGAAGCAAGGAGTGTGTGCCAAGACAGAGTTATATGGCAGTCCGTCCTCTCTGCCTATCCCTACGGGGAAACGGCGTGATGGTTAGTTAGTTAGTTAGTTAATAAAGTCGTAGCATCACTAGTTTTTTCCCGTCGCCGAAGCTTTCACGATATTATAAAAGATAATGAAACAGTTTTGTTAAAAATTAATCTACACCACATTTAGCGGCCTTCCACATCTGAAATAAAAAGCAATTATTACCCACTCAAGCCGTCGCAAATGAGAGATTTGGTCGTTTTGGTGTCGCCGCCAGCATCTTTGATTTGTGGAACATCTGTGCCTCTTGTGGATTGTGGAACGTTCGCGGTGAAATGAGTCGCTAGTCCCGGGCATCGCACGCCTTGCAGTTCCATCCTAGTGGAATATATCATTTCCGGAAGCCTGTTGAGATGTGACTGGCTACGCGGTGACTGGAAAGACGTTGCGCATTAAAAACAATTTTCTAGTATTGCGTTCGAGTTCCCGAACACCCTTTTTTTCAATTTCAACAATTGAAAAATATTCAACAAATAACGTGACATTTTGGGTTACTTCTTGAAGGTCAATATGAAAATTTGGTATTATTAAATCATTAAAATGGAGTTCCACCGCGAATTAACAGTTTCAAAATTAGAAATAATAAAAGAATATATGACGCGAAAGTTAATGGAAGAAGTCGGGGACGCCCGAGGAAGGCAACATGGCACGAGTGAATCAAATACTTGAGTCAATGTCAAGAGTTAGAATAATAGAAGAGTACGTGTGAGACAGTGTATGAATTTGAATAAAGCAACGAGTGTGTGCCAGTGGTAGATGCTCTCAGTATCGTCCTGGTGAAAGACGACCATTCAGAATCGAAACGTTGCTTGAAAAATGGCTTTAGCCGTGTTTGGTGACCAATAAATAAAAAAATAAAAAATCATAATTATTATTTTAAATTATAAGTGTGTCCATCTAATGGAACCTGCCAGTTAAGTATTTTCCTGTTTTTTTCTTATTTAAACTAGAAATTAATATGTAATAATAGAAAATAAAATCGGTACAGCGCCTTTGAGGTGATTTTTCACCAAAACGGCGCTATACAAATCATCCAAATATTATTATCATTATTATACAAATTACATTATTATAAATCATAATCGTTATCATAAATCATGAGAGAAAAAGGTTCAGAACAAATTCAAAGGGTCAACACAGGTTTAAAAAAAAATACTAGAAGCTAAGGGTATAAAACTCCAGATGAAACGCATGAATTCTTATTAACAAATATGTTAAAGCAAATAAAAGAAAATCAGAATGGGGACAGTTAACATGTTAGTATTAAAAAACATTAATATTAACATAAGTATTTTAAGTAAACGATTCTAAAAATCCAAACAAATATTGACTTTTATTTTTAAAATTGTTAATGGTATTATAGACAGCTCTGATTTACTTAGCTTAATTACCTTCCATTTACCTAACAAAACCACGATGGATCCAACATTATTTTTAAATGTAACAATGATATCAGGACTGAGTCATTTAGATACTCGCTTGCACCTATATTGCATGCAGTGGGTAATTCTTTCGCTGAAATAGTAGATATATTCAACTGCACTGAATCTAGTTACAAGAAGGCTAATATTCGTAGCATACCTCTTTAAAAAATATTACTGCTAATTTATTGCATTACAATATTTTTATTAACTTACTTATGTTTTAGTGTGCTAATTATTTACTCCGTGTTATTTCCATGTCACTATTATTTTATATTATGTATTACACAGTTATGTAAAAGCCCATAAGGGCGTATATAGTGAAATAAATTAATAAACAAGTAACAAAAAAACAATAAATATTTTATGACAATGAGTATAAGGTTTTCAGAAGACAGTAAGGATATTAATTTATCAGGAAACAAGTATGGAGAAAACCGAAACAAAGCAAATTAAGACCGTTTTTAAAGAAACATCTGGTGGTACCTTGGAGAAACAACGTATGGAGAGAGAGTTAATTATTTTTACCCAACCGATACAAATTTGCGATAGATCACTTTCTCCGGATTTTTACGTTGTACACCATCAGAGAGAAAGAGACAACAAATATAATACTCCGCTTCTACGTACTGTCACAATGATCTTGGACTCCTGGGTCACCGCGGGACTCCGCGAATATTTTTTATTATGTCACTAAACTTGACAGAACTAAACGGATTTTTAGGTTAGATGCTATATTTTTGTTGATATCAATAATTTGAAAAAGTGGTTATACGAATAAACAAAAACATTATGTCGAAATGTGCTATGAAAGGATGTATAAATACCCTAACCTTAGTCTTAGCCACGCCCAGGTCCGCCGAGTCAGGTAAAAATCATCAAAAACTGACTACACTGCCTTGGATTGATACCACTCTATATATGGTACTCTAAAGTTGGTACCTTTCTCTGTTGTCAATTAACCCGCTGTTTTTCCCACTACCTACCCTGGTCAAAAACTCTGTGCACGCCGAGATTGTTGGTATATTAGGGCGTATATTCTGATTTTATTTAAGTAAAAAATTTAGAAAGCGAATTAAAATGAAGTCAACTTTCGTTGGAGGGTGTAGTGCTGCAACGCCTGACTTGGGTTCTGTATCTCCCGGGATCCCAATGGGCCATGCTTGGACACTTATAAATTGAATTCGGGACAAATGGCCGGTTTCCTCGTCATCTGCAGCTTTAAATACTCGAGTTTCTCGACTTACACTTTATGGCGTGTTAAATGGGACGACTTATTGTTTTTCGGAGGTTATTCGAGGTGGTTTGGGATGTTTATTGTCGCCTGTCGAAAGCTAGACATTTAAAGATATAAGTAATACGGACGTTAATTGAAAATAAATTTACGTAATTCTTTGCAAATAAGTATTAAGTTATTTGTCAAGTTTAAAGGTGATTATTTGTTTACTTACCCTGAAAAATATTGCCATTGTGATATAGCATTGATGACCTCTGTGGGCGAGTGGTAAGACGCTTGACTACGAAGCCAGAGGTCGGGGTTCAAACCCGGCGTGCGCAAATATATTTTTTAGTTTATTAATATGTTTTAAAACACATTTAATTCATGTAAAATAATATACAGTATTTTGGCGGCACGTTCCAGAGTGGTAGATACTCTAAGTATCGCCCTGGTGAAAGACCACCATTCAGTATCGAAACGTTGCTTGAAATGGCTTTAGCCGTGTTTGATGACAATATCTGAATAGCCAGGTACCTCCTAACCTTCCTCTTCTCCATCTCCTTCCCCTCCCCACACACTCAGCCTCACAACACACTCTAATAACTTTACTTTTTATGGCAAATATACTTTATTTTTATTTTTATTAGAATTAAATGTGTTATGAAACATATTAATTAAATAAAAGTTATTGGCGCACGCCGGGTTTGAACGCGCGACCTTTGGATTCGTAGTCGAGCGTCTTACCACTCGACCATGGAGGCCGTCAACTTACAACTTTTCTTACAACTTGACCATGGAAGCGCCCAAATGTTGGGCGCGCGTTTGTCAAGTTTCGCGAATATGCACCGGTGCCGAATGGATCAATGACGCAAGTTCCACGGAGCATCTTCCATTAACATACCGGTAGAATATGTAAAGCATTCACTTCGACGTCTATGCTTCAAAGATTGCAATCCTTTTGTTGAGATAGGATGGGAATATATCAAATGGACCGCCCGTTTCTGCAAATGTAGGGTTTTTTCGGGGGCTTTCAATAATAATAATATTTGGATAATTTGTATAGCTCCGTTTTTGTGAAAAATCACCTCAAGGGCGCTGTAAACATTCAACAGTGGGGCCCACTTGCGATTTGTACATGGTCAGCAGTTGTGTACTATTAAAGTTTCTACAGGCCCTGTACAGTACACCCAGCTTCTAAGAGGCTAACCCTACTTCGGCCCCGTGCCTCAGCTAGTCACAGTTACAGCCCTAAGTGTAACCTACAATCAAATCCTGTACTGTGCGACAAATTCAAAAAGTCCATTTTTAATTTCGCTCCCATGCCCTTAAATCGAAAAAAAAACACATATAAAAATAATTATTATAATTTTAAATTAATAAGTGTGTCTATCTGATGGGACCTGATAGGTAAATATATTTCTGTATATTTTCCTTTTAAACTAGGAATTAAATTGAGGGGCTTAGAAGCAAAGGCAGCAATTTCCTTCAGTTCAAATTATTTCTTGGAAAGTTGATTCAACGTTTAATGCACTTTTCTTTTGTGAATATGTTGATAAATTTAGAGATAATTGTTTCAAATTGTTCCTAGTTTAATGTGCATTCATATTTTTGTACACTTCATTCTCCATTTCTTTATAATAATCATTCAAACGTTGACAATGCTACAGAACCGTATTTGGAGATTGCTGCCTTTGCTTCTTAGCCCCTCAATTCTAATAATAGAAAATAAGATCCAAACAGCGCCCTTGAGGTGATTTTTCAAAAAAACAGCGCTATACAATCATGCAAATATTATTATTATTAAAGTTTTTGCACCGTCTCTATTCGTGGTATTTAGGGGTTGGAATTTTACATCCAAATTTCAAATACTCTGTAAGTTTGCAATTATATTTATATTTTGATTGATCCCCGACAGAACCTCGAACCCCCCTCCCTCCGAATGAGGCAGCCTCGCATCAAGCGCCTTGCCGGCAGACCACAAGGCCGCCTGCACAGGTAATCTCCAATCACCACGCAGCGCCAGCGTTTCACCAATCATCATTGGCTTTGTGTTATCATCAGAAAGGTGTGATCTGACTTTTCGCCAAGTCACCGTCAATCAAAGAACGAACCTTTTACAGGGTCATTCAGAAGAATCTTACGTTCAAAGTTACTTTCAAAAGATTAATCAGACTGGTAACTAACTAACTGACTAACCATCACACCGTTTCTCTGCAGGGGTAGGCAGAGAGGACGGACCGCCATACAACTCTGTATTGACACACACTCCTTGCTTCATTCACATTCATACATCGTCTCATACATTCTCTTCTGTTATTCCGACTCTTCATATGACCTTATTCAAGTATTTGATTTACTTGATCGTGCCATGTCCTCCTCGGGCGTTCTCGGCTTCTTTTTCCATTCACTTTCGCATCATATATTGTTTTCACACTCCTTTCTTCGTTCATTCGCTCTACATGCCGAAACCATCTAAGCGTCCCGTTCTTGATCCTATTCATTACGCTCACATCAGCCTTGCATTCTTTCCGGATATCCACATTTTTAATACGGTCATACATGGTTTTACCCCACATACATCTCAAGATCTCATTTCCACAGCATTCAGTTTACTTTCATCCTTCCTCTGCCAGTTCCACGCCTCACTGCCATACATCAGGGTTGGTATAAGCACTCCATTGTGGACTGCTAGCTTTGCTTCTTTACTTTAGAATGGTAGATACTCTATATATCGCCCTGGTGAAAGACCACCATTCAGAATCGAAACGTTGCTTGAAATGGCTTTAGCCGAATTTGGTGATTAGATCTGAATAGCCAGGTACTTCCCAAACTTCCTCTTTCCCATCTTCTTTCCCTCTCCACTACCTTCAGCCTCACAACATACCCCAATTGGGGATGCCATAGTCTCACTGGCTCTAGACGGCTGGGTCTCTTGTGCGATATTCATTATATTTTTATTTTTTTTATTATTTTCTATTTAATTTTAGCTGGTACATTCAGAGAATCGGTTTTTTTCTTCTTCATATCCCTAAAAAAAGGTTGGTTAAGAAATGTATAGATTTATAATAGTTTTATTTTATTTTCGTATAGCTGAAAAAATTTTCTTCTAAATAAATATATAAATGCATGAGGTTTTCTTGTAAATAAAAACAGTAATGTGACCTTAGATGAATTAAATAATGTAGATACGTTACTGAGACAACGCGCCTGGTTGCACTAAACCAAGTCAACGAAACACGCTTCATATAGCTATCTCTTCCGCATACACAAATTCTTCGAATGGCTATCCTTTTCATACGCGGGTGAAACATTTAGTGGTGCTACATTTTTCGTAAGATTTGTATGAATATGACTTGTCTTGTATTTCATGTTTATGAATGTCACTATAAAAATAGTTTTTTTCTGCCGCACTAACGTAAGCAAACTTCAAATATGTTTTACTCGACTTGTACCGAACTTAACGTCATACAAAATATCTCTACGGATTGATTATTCTGTTGACAAGCGATTGCGGTTCATTTAAATACGTGAACAACAGGTTTTAAGAGATAAAAACTCCTAAAAAATATTGATGAATGAAAAAATATTGGTGACTATTGGAACCTCCGGCACACTAAGGGTTAATTTTATTTTTTAGTTAGAACTCAACCTAAGTATTATTATTAAAGCCATGTTTTCACTCTGGCAACATCCATTATAAACACCCTGTAGCCCGAGCTTTAAGGCTTTAGCTTATCAAGATCTAGGAGGTGATACTTTAGTGTTTAACATACATAGTGTTATTGTTAAAAGGTATTTATTCCTCCCTGGCTGTGTTGTCGGTCGATTTCAATTATTATATTCAACAAGAAAGTGACCAACAGGGCGATACTTAATATAATCATGCAACGATAATAAGCCGTTTGTTTTGTGGGTGTTTTTTTTTGCTGGAAAACAATGGGATCGATAACCTGGCTTAAAAGTGTGAATGAAAGAGAAGGGTGAATTTCGAATGTGTTTTTCTCTTTTTGTCCTTCTGTGAGGTAATGACATGTCAAAAACCTTGGAGGAACAATATAAGTAATAAGTAGGGAGAGCTAATATTTTTACTCAATCTATACAAATTTGTATAGATTGAGTAAAAGTATTGGGGTTATTCGTAGTCTTGGAGAGGTACCTTTGCGAAACAGTGTAGTCAGACGGTTGACTTTATACTGACTCGATAGAAAGAGACAAAGATATATTAACGGATGTTGGATAGCCTATTAATTACCGTCCACATGGAATTCTGACATTTTTAGTAATCATATTTAAACACATTAAACAAAGCAATATGAATACACCATTTATGTGTTTACTCGCATAAAGTCAAAATATCACACAAAAAGTAATAACAGAAGGTTTTATAAATAATGATGGAAGCTTTTTGTTGATTTTATGTATTTATATTATCAAAAATGTGAAAATTCTAAAGTTCGGTCAACAATATTTAAAACTGTTATACCTCTGAAAAGTGATGTTTTATAATCTTTGTTTGGTCTTATTTGAACATTCACGTAGCACATATCACCATCACGTTTGATTTATTTGTATAACCACTGCACGTTTTTTAATCAACACAAATATAGGAAATAATTTCAAAATCTTTCATCGGAATAACTGTTGTCAAACAGTTTTTGAAGTTATTTCCTTTATTTTCGTTTATTGGAATATTTGCGAATTTAAAAAAATTACACTGAATACCGCACAAAAGTCAATGTAAAATCACCATCTGAATCTGTATTTCACAAAAAAAAACTCTCGAACGGTGAGATCTGGATTTATGAAATTTGATTTACTTGTTTATCTACAAGAGGCCAATAATTTTGTTTTTATTTTCATAGTGAATACCACATAAGAGTCCCAACTGCTCCCAACCGTCTAGAGCCAGCGGGACTATAGCATACCTAATCGGGGTATGTTGTGAGGCTGAAGGTAGTGGGGAGGGGAAGAGGAAAGTTGGGAAGCACCTGACTGTTCAGATCTGGTCACTAAACACGGCTAAAGCCATTTCAAGCAAAGTTTCGATTCTGAATGATGGTCTTTCACCAGGGCGATACTTAAGAGCATCTGTCACCCTTCTTCGCAAACTAGCATGTAGATTGACGAGATACATAGATTTACATATTCGCCGTGATTTAAGCCTGTAACCTGTAGCCCAGAGCTGGCACCTTACCGTTAGACCACGGAGGACGCCTGACTTGTTTAATGCCCGTCAACAATATCTCAAACGTTTCACACTGGTCTACTACAAAAACCAACTAACAATCACGCCGTTTCGTAGGAGTAGGTAGAGAGGACGGACCGCCATACAACTCTGTCTTGGCACACTCTCCTTGCTTCGTTCACATTCATACATCGTCTCATTCATAATATGAATACCGCACAAGCGTCTCAACTGCTCCCAACCGTCTAGAGCCAGTGATACTATGGCATCCCCAAATAGGGTATGTTGTGAGGCTGAAGGTAGTGGGGAGGGGAAATAGATGAGGAAGAGGAAGGTTGGGAAGTACCTGGCTTTACAGATCTGGTCGCCAAACACGGCTAAAACCATTTCAAGCAACAGCAAGGGAAGAGGAAAGTTGGGAAGCACCTGACTGTTCAGATCTGGTCACTAAACACGGCTAAAGCCATTTCAAGCAAAGTTTCGATTCTGAATGATGGTCTTTCACCAGGGCGATACTTAAGAGCATCTGTCACCCTTCTTCGCAAACTAGCATGTAGATTGACGAGATACATAGATTTACATATTCGCCGTGATTTAAGCCTGTAACCTGTAGCCCAGAGCTGGCACCTTACCGTTAGACCACGGAGGACGCCTGACTTGTTTAATGCCCGTCAACAATATCTCAAACGTTTCACACTGGTCTACTACAAAAACCAACTAACAATCACGCCGTTTCGTAGGAGTAGGTAGAGAGGACGGACCGCCATACAACTCTGTCTTGGCACACTCTCCTTGCTTCGTTCACATTCATACATCGTCTCATTCATAATATGAATACCGCACAAGCGTCTCAACTGCTCCCAACCGTCTAGAGCCAGTGATACTATGGCATCCCCAAATAGGGTATGTTGTGAGGCTGAAGGTAGTGGGGAGGGGAAATAGATGAGGAAGAGGAAGGTTGGGAAGTACCTGGCTTTACAGATCTGGTCGCCAAACACGGCTAAAACCATTTCAAGCAACGTTTCGATTCTGAATGGTGGTCTTTCACCAGGGCGATACTCACAGTATCTACCACTCTGGAAAATGCCGCAAATATACTTTTTTTATTATTTTTATACGAATTAAATGTGTTATGATACCTTTTAATTAAAGTTATTGGCGCACGTCGGGCTTGAACCCGCGACCTTTGGATTCGTAGTCGAACCACTCGACCATGGAGGCCGTCGCCCAATAAATAAAAAAATGAATTTTTAAGGTGAACAGGTTAATAGGTAGGTAGGTACCTAGTTAGGCCATTTAGCAGCGCTCGGGACACCCCATTGTTGCGGCCAGTTAGGGCAATAATTATCATTTAATGACTTGTGGTGATGCAGCATTTTAAACCTTAACTACATCTCATTTCGCTAACGGGTGTTTCATAAATATATAAAAGATCACTCAATAAGTTCGTAGGATGACACATACTTGGCGCCACTATTGATAAATTCAACCTAACCTAACCAAACCCAACCTTCAAATAAAACGTGTCGAAATTTCATAACAATCTGACGTTAGTTCACAAGTTACATTGGTTTAACGAGACTACTTTTGGGATGCGCACAGTATTTTATTCATCGATTACCTTAAGAAAGGAAAAACCATTAAGGGCCAGAATCCAAGAATAATGCCAAACGTCACTTTGTAGCATTCTAATACAAGCAATACTACAAATGATTTATCTGCACTTTTTTTATAGGTAGTTAGAAAAATGTCTGAGGTTTCCAGTAAATACAATTTTATAACTGTAATCCTTTAAATTCATTGAAAAACATACTGAAATATCAGTAAAAGGTGCAGTTCTAAAACCAGTTGAGGTATTTTTTTACATTTTACCTAAAATTCCAGTATGAATTTCACAAAAAAATCAACAAGAAGGATAAACGATATTTTAAATATTAAAGCCTACCACACAAATACGGGATATTTCTCTCCCTTGCCGCGGTCACTAAGAAATTACAACACAATTCACTGCACAAACAATGAAGTAGACATTTTTAATGACACGAAAACTAAATTTTAAAAAAAGCTGTCAATCATATCAAGCTGATATTGTAATAATGCCCTTTAGTAATAGGCTGGTTATATGAAGTATCAAGTACCAAACGGCTAATAGGCATCTCTTCAGTACAGGTGCCAATAATCCTTTTATTTATCTTCTACCTTGTTTAATATTATTCTTTTGCTTTTTTGTTATTCATCTACTTTTACATTTTTTTTTTACTTTTACTTAATTACCTACTATTGTTAAATATTCTAATTAAATAACCACCTCTGTATATATGTTTTGGGCATCGTTATATGTACTAAAATAAATAAATAAATAAAATAGAGAATTCAAAAGATTACTGTGAAAGAATTGAATTGACTGGAAATCATCGACATTTTTCTAACTACCCATTAAGAATTGACAGATAAACAATTTGTAGTTTTGCTTGTACTAGAAAACCAAAAAGTGTGTTTGTTTGGGTGCTGACCTATAGGTCAGCACCCAAAATATATTATCCGGTATTATTGGTGCGTTTGAAGGAAGAATTTACGAAAACGACCCCAAATGAAGAAGAAAAAAGTCCTCTTTCACCAAGACAATGCACCGCGTGACAATCGATCGTAAAATGTCAAAATTGCACGAATTGCACTTTGAATTGCTTCCCCACACGCCGTATTCTCCGGATCTGGCTTCCAGTGACTACTAGCTGTTTGCAGACCTAAAAAGAATGCTCCAGAGAAAGAGATCTGGCTCCAACGAAGAAGTGATTGAGTGAATTAATGCATCACTCCTAAAGGACTATTTTGATGGATAAAATCATTTATTTCATAAAATTCATCATACGAACTTATCAAGTGGTGTGTTTTAAATATTATTTTTTTATCGTGTTCTAAGTCTACTTTCCAGCTCAATGAAAAGGAGAGTGACACTAAATATCGCAGAGTTCTTATAGCAAATACCTCACAAGAGTCCCAACTGCTTCCAACTGTCTGGAGCCAGTGGGACTGAGTTGGAAGAGGAAGAAGATAGAATAGAGGAAGGTTGGTAAGTACCTGGCTATTCAGATCTGGTCATGAAACACGGCTAAAGCCAATTCAAGCAATGTTTCCATTCTGAATGGTGGTCTTTCACCAGGACGAGACGTTGCTCGAAATGGCATTAGCCGTGTTTGGTGACTAGATTTGAACAGCCAGGTACTTTATTACCTTCCACTTCCCCGTCTCCTTTCCTTCCTCACTACCTGCAGCCTCACAACATACCCCAATTGGGGATGCCATAGTCTCACTAGCACTAGACGGTGGGGAGTAGTTGGGACTCTAGAGCGAAATTCACTATAATAAATTAAATAAACAAGGTGTTGTGCACATATGTAAAAATAGATACCATCTGTTTTTCAATTTATTTTCAGTCAACCCTGTACTATTATACTTAAATTATTCATCTCGTCAAGGCAAACTCCTTAAAGCCGATATAGTATCATTATGAGTGGAAGAATACTCGTTGCGTGCTATCGCAGAGTCGATCTCATAATTGAATTTATTGGGGTGTCGGATTATCTCTCTGCTTACTCCGTGGAACCGTTGAAACTTATCACTTGGGCCCAAGCGGTGAGGTGTTTAAATCTTTAATTATCGTTTTACGAATTGGCGTCTGTGATGCTAAAAGCCTTCGTAGCTAGATTTTGAGAATGAAGGTTGCGGGTTCAACTCTTGTCTCAACGCAAAAATACTGAGGCAAGATTATAATTACAATATAACATTTTGAAAAACAGATATGTTGAAAAACAATAATATTTTATTCACAGTCCTCCTCACTAGGGATTCCTATTCCGAGGCGGACTGTGGGTTGCTGCGTTGGTATCACTAGTTCTTTGTTGACTTCATAATCTTTATAATTTCCTCGTCTTCATAGTTATTTGTCCACATTTTTATGTTGCTCTTGAACATTTGCATCTCTAATATAATTTGGGAGAGCATTATATAATTTGGCAGCATGGAACTTGTGGTTTTTCTGTCCAAAAGACGTGTTCAATCTTGGAATGTTGATTTTATTTGAAGTTTTTGTTCTTCATTGTATTCATTTAGCACGAATAAAAATCATCCAAAGAGGCACACATCATTAAAATAATACTATTGTTTCCGTTGTGATGTGAGCACGTAACATTCTAAGATTAAAAATTCTTGTTTTCGGTACATATAATTAATGATTTTATGCCACCGATAGCGCAATAGTTGGTGGTTTAGTGGTCAGTAAAGTTGTCTTTCATTCAGTTGATCAGGGATCGATTTTCAGCCATGGCATTTAAAAAAAAAAATTTAGGAACTTTTTTTTTTTTTTACCTCTTAGAAACTGGGCGTACTGTACAGGGCCGGCAGATAATTTGACAGTGAACAACTGCTAACCTTGTATATATCGCAAGTGCGCCCCACCGTTGAATTTGGCGGCCACCTCTGGTCTAGATCCCCAAAATACCAGAAAAAACCTTAGACTCTGTGCAGAAATAGGTGGTACGGGTCTGCAATCTTTGGAGCACAGACGTCAGGCGGAGAAGCTGTCCTTGTTTTACCGGTATTCCAATGGAAGATGCTCCGAGAAACTTGCGTCATTGATCCCTTCGGCACCGGTGCATAGTCAGGAAACTCGCAAAACGCGCGCTCAGTATGTGTACATGGTTGACATTCGATACATGGGAACGGGTCGCTTTTACGACTCGTTCCTGTGGAAAAATTCCGGCCTCTGTGTTTCCTCCCTCCTACAACATGAGCTTCTTTAAGACCCAGGTTAACTCCTTCCTTTTCTCAAAAAGAACCACCACACATCATCTTCAAAGATGACATATCGTCGCTGGAAAGTCAAAATGGCTTAAGCGACACTTTGGTCAAAAATGAGTTAAATATGCAGTTTTGATCAGCTTTTTCTGCATCGAATGTTCTGACTCTCGTTTGATTCTGAAGACTTTTGTGGCCCTTCAGCCATCTAAAATATATTTACCATTTGGAAGTTTGGAACTTTTTTAGCTTTTTGTTGCTTCAGGTAACTCAGTGAGAGCGTTGAGTTTCCTGAGTTAACTCTCTTTTTTCAAAATCCAACCAGGTACTGAAGGCTTACGAATTTTAGTGCAAAAACAAAAAATTATTTTAAGTGCTCTGGTGTTAATTTCCCGAAATGGCGCTTCAGCCATTTTGCCTTTCCGGCGACGACATGTTTTTTGGGAAATAATGTCATTTGATTTCATGTTTAAACAAACGTTCGCCTCTGTGGCCTATGGTCTGAGCCTCAGAGCAATAATATACAAGAGAGAGCGCTGTAGAGAGAGCTGTAGTCAGTTTATACCAGGTTTGCCGGACTCGGCTAGACCTAGGCGTGACTAGGTCTAGGAGTAGGGTATTTATACTTCCATTCATAGCACATGTCGACATAATGTTTTTGTTTATTCGTATAATCACTTTTTCACAGTATTTTTATAAACAAAATAATACCATGTACCCTAAAAAACCATTGAGTTATGTTAATTTATTTCGCGTATCAAAACGTGTGGGCGGAGTCAACGGAGACGCGGGACACGAATAACATTCTAATAATACTTTAAAGCGGTGTGATCATTTGAGAAATTTTGTTGTCTCTTTCTTTCTGATGGTGTACGACGTAAAAACCCGGAGAATGTGATTTATGCCAAATGTGTATAGTTTGGGTAAAAAGAATTAGCTCTCTCTCCATATATTGTTACTCGAAGGTCTGAGCCGTAGCCTGAAAATCAGTATTGATACAAATCTAATACAAGCCTTGAAGCATAGTATTATAGATCTAGTTCGACCCTGTGGCCCAGAGCGCTGTATCACGCGCGGAGCGCAGCCTCCCCTCGGGTGGGACAATTTGCGCCAATTACTTTTGGGTAACGACATTCACTTCTCGCCATAAACGGTACATGCCATAAATCCTCGATAGTTCCACGCCCAAAATACCCAACAGTGGCGTGCCAAATAAAGATATCGTTAAAAATAACTATGTATACTAACGTCTAAAAAGCCTCAAATATGCACGAACGTCCAAAAACCCTTAAATATGCACTAACGTTAAAAAAAGCTCCAATTTGCACTAACTTTCAAAATGCCTCAAATATGCACTAACGTCCAAAAAGCCTTAAATATGCACTAACGTCCAAAAAGCCTTAAATATGCACTAACGTCAAAAAAGGCTCAAATATGCACTAACGTCCAAAAAGGCTTAAATATGCACTAACGTCCAAAAAGCCTTAAATATGCACTAACGTCAAAAAAGGCTCCAATATGCACTCACGTTCAAAAAGGCTCAAATATACACTAACGTCCAAAAATGCTCAAATATGCACTGACGTCCAAAAAGTCTCAAATATGCATTATGTAAGCATATGAAAATTCATACAATCCAATGCTTATTGGTAAGAGTTGACTGTGGCGAATTGTTTTTTCAGACAAGTTAATTGCTTTACATAACAAAGCTAATTTTTAACTAGATTTTTGAAAAATATCAGAGTCAGTAAAGATTTCTTGATTAATTGTAGTTTCCGAGAATACACTGTTCAAACTCAACCCCGCCACTGCTCAAAACGAAAATATATAATTTCCTTCAATTCACACAGACGCAGTGCACACTACGACTGGCGCACAAAGACCGACGTTTGGGGATTGCGACACGCCCCGTGTTCACGCCTCGGATTATAATACTGGAAATTATTAGATTAAACGGTTTCAGGGACATAGGAGGGGCACTGCCTAACCATGCGGGGAGGGTGGGGGCAGTTCGTCGAATTGCAAAACATTTATTTTTGTATTTAACGTCCTAGCCAAACTTAACAATCAACATCAATGTGCCCACAATTTCGTATAATACAAAAAATCATTCCCTCAACATTATTTGACTAAGCGTTCGTTCAAATCTATTTCTTATTCTTCTGGTGCTCTTCTCTCCTATAGGAGGTTGGATATTGTCAGGACAATTATAATCTGTACTGAAACTGCCAAGGGAAATAAAAGAAATACTGCCATAAGTTATATCAATTAGAAAAGCGCAGAAAAGACTTTGATTTATTTTTCATTTACAAAATTATTAATTGTTTTATTGACTCACCTTCTCTGTTGCAACTTATCCAGTTCAACATTTCTTGCCGTAGACTCAGAAACAATGAATTGCTGTTCCTCAATCATCACAATACTAATTATGGGTATAATTCTCCAATGTCCAGAATGTCAAGACTTGTTAACTCAAGCCATGGTCTTGAAATTTTTGGTAGCAGTCTAAATGATTTTTGTCATTCTTTACGACTCTACCAAAACTTTGACAAGACCATGGCTTGAATGTTCTCTCTTATGTTTATTTTGTCCTATTTTTGTCATCGCTTCATTTATTATTATGTATATGCTATTCCTTATCTGTTACTCTTTTTTCCATTTTGTGTTTTATGTGTCTTTTTGAAATTGGACTTTAGTCCGTTAATTTATAAATAAATCAATTATTGTTTTAAGAGTCGTGAAAAAACAAGTTGCTTAACGCTTCGCTTGACAGGGCATAATGTAGCCAGGATTTCTTAATATTTTTAAAATTTTATAATGAATACCGCACAAGAGTCCAAACTGCTTTTAACCGTCTGAAGCCAGTAGGACTGTGGCATCCCCAATCGGGGTATGTTGTGAGGCTGGAGGTAGTGAAGAGAAGCAGATGGGGAAGAGGAAGGTTGGAAAGTACCTGGTTATTCATATCTGGTCGCCAAACACGACTAAAGCCATTTCAAGCAACGTTTCGATTTTGAATGGTTGTCTTTCACCAGGGCGATATTTAGAGCATCTACCACTCTGGAACGTGCCGCAAATTTACTGGTTATGATTTTTTTATATGAATCAAACGAAGACCCCTCATAAAGAACCTGTCAACTAATTGTCGAGTCATTCTGACATATTTAGTCTTTTGCGTTTTGTCAAAAAAATGTGTAAACCATCACAAATCCACTACAAAACTATTTTTCATGAATAATATAGCTAACATGCTACATTAAATATATAATTTATTATTTTTATGCATTTCTGCATTACAATGTTATCATTGCAGATAACATGTTCTTACCATTAAAACATATTTCAATTATAACGGAATTTGAAATTAACATGTTAATCTCATTGGTTTTCCATGTTCGTGCCATTTTAATGATCTGAAAGTGTGTTCTTTGGATAGAGCGTACCAGAATTAGTTTAGTGAGAATACTAACTCATTTTTGTCAAAAATGTTAGTTAACTGGTTCTTGCCGTGGGGTCTTCAAATGTCAAATAACACTTAATTAAATTTAATGTATTTGCGCGCGCCGGGATTTGAACCCGCGACTCTGGATTCGTAGACGAGCGTCTTAACCACTCGCCACAAAGAGGCTTCCTTATATCACATTAGCAATTCAGATTTCCTTTAAAAAACTACCTTTAATTTATCTGATAATTTTACTGCAGCGTCTGTGGGTTGATAATTCAATTTTTCAAAATTAACTAATCTACATTTGGTAAGAAAACCTACTCTTAAATAATTAATATTAAACCGGTTAGTAGATGAGTGAACAAACGCGTCGGATTCCTACCCGGGCGTCGTGTTCAATTCCTCTGCTAGCCAAGTCCTCCATCATTGCACAAGCAACATCTTCCGCGTATTATGATGGCGGTAGGAGTTTTTCACATATTGTCAGCTTATTCGCAACCCGGGAATGTTTATTCAATATTATATTTATTACATATTCGTAAAAAGCATTTACTTTGTGGCTTGCCATATTTATAAATAAAACACATAAACTTTGTTTATAACCACTTTATTATTTAATATTACGTCTACCGGTTTCGAAAGTACCCTTCCATCATCAGGACAATATTAAAAATAACATAAAATACAAAATGCTGAGTTATATATACATATTTAGGAGTTGGAATGGGAAGGAGAAGAAGTAATTGAGGGGATTATGGGTATAACCGAGCGGCAAACTGGAAATATATCTAGGATAGGACTATAAGATAAATTAATTTGATTATTCGAAATACTGCATTTACTATTTAATGATTTTCTAATTTCTAATGCTTCTAAGTTATCTAATTTTTTCCCTTTATTACAACGGAGAAGCAATGAGGTGACTTGTTACTGATTGCTACTGACATTGCTACTGATCATAACATCCGAGAAAATTGCATGGCATGAGCCGATTGATATGCCAACATCCTCTGCAACTTCCCTAATAGTGATTCGACGATTTTCCAAAACCATTTACTTCACTGTTTCTATGTTTTCTTCGTTTGTTGACGTGGTTGCAACTCCAGGACGCTCATCGTCATTAACATCTTCTCGGACTTCTGTAAAGCGCTTGTACCATTAATAAACACTTTTTTGAGACAAAGAAGACTCGCCGAATACCACAGTCAACATTTTAAGTGCGTTGGAGCACTTTATTCCATTTTTAACGCAAAATTTAATACATATTCTTCGATCCATTTTAAGTAAAGTAAAAAATCTAAGAACACACAAAAACGTGACTAACCTTTCCAGTTGTCAAAAACAAACCACTAATCCAAAATTGCTGATAATGCTAGCATATGATAAACATATGTGTACCAACATAACAAAAAAAAACGATAGTCGAATGTACACAGCCCGCGAAAATTCAAAATTTACCTTTTCTTTTGAACAGGCCTCGTACATACAATAAAAATACACTCTGTAATCGATAGGCCAATTTGTCAATGTGGTCCGTCAAAGGAGTTTTAAAACTGTTATTTTTTTATATCCCACGTATTTTGTAGTTCAAAAGGGCAGGTGCCTCACGTTCAACTAAAAAGTAAACATTATTATTTTTTTGTTAAGGACAACAAATTTGTGTATAGGGTAACATTGTAATGCCCGGCTGTGTGTGGATACTGGTTTTGTGGATATATTAGGGTTAGCATGGAGGATAGAGTGGTAAAAATGATGACTACGTAATAGTTTAATAACAATAATAATTAAATTAGAATTAATCCATTAAGACTTTTTTTTGTTTACGTGAATACCGCACAAGAGTCTCAACTGCTCCCAACCGTCTAGAGCCGGTGAGACTATGGCATCCCCAATAGGGGTATGTTGTGAGGCTGAAGGTAGTGGGGAGGGAAAGGAGATGGGGAAGGGGAAGGTTGGGAAGTACCTGGCTATTCAGATCTGGTTACCAAATACGGCTAAAGCCTATACAAGCAACATTTCAATTCTGAAAGGTGGTCCTTCACCAGGGCGATACTTGGAGTATCCACCACTCTGGAAAGTGCCGCAAATATACTATATTTTATTTAATATCAATTAAATGTGTTATGTCATATATTAGTTAAATAAAATTTATTTGTACACGCTGGGTTCGAACCCGCGACCTCTGGATTCGTAGTCGAGCGTCTTACCACTCGACCATGCAAATAATATCAATAATTTTCAACAAAATATGAAACCAAAGAAGACAGAAAATAAAGAGAATACATCACAATATTTGGATGAAATTCACCCGATGAAGTCAGTGGAACTATGATGTCCCTTCCCTACTTCCCAACCTTCCTCTTACCCATCTCCTTTCCCTCCCCACTACCTACAGTCTCACAACATTCCCCTATTGGGGATGCCACAGTCTCACTGGCTCCAGACGATTGGGAGCAGTTATACAAATTATCCAAATTTTATTATTATTGTGCGGTGTTCAATACAATACATATTTTTTAAAATCCCCTATTTGAGATATGTCAAGGATTTTGAGGCTGAAGAAATGTATAGTTGGAAGAAATGCAAGAAGAAGGGGATGGTTGGAACTATCTGTCTATTCAGATCTGGTATCTAAACACAGCTGTTATTAATAGATTACTCCAATTCCACACGTTAAAAAACTCGCATTCAATATGTTATTTTTTCCCTCGTCGGTTCTTGAATTCGACTGACTTTACCACCACAATGAGCTTACTGCTTTGCAACGAAGTTAACAGTTATTTAACTCATATTGTATTTGTTTTCTCTGCAATGCATTTAAAAAAAAATAAATATATATTATTTTGAAAGATCGTCGCTGGAAAGACAAAAGGGCTTAATTAAGCAACACTTTGGCCAAAAAGGAGTTAAATATGCAGTTTTAATCAGTTTCTTTTTCTGCATCGAAATCTTTGACTCTCGTTTGATTCTGAAGACTTTTGTAGCCCTTCAGCCATCTAAAATATATTTACCATTTGGGAGAAGGCTTGACTCAAGCGACACAAGTTTGGGACTTATTTTAGCTTTTTGTTGCTTCAGATAATTCAGTGAGAGTATTGAGTTACCCAAGTTAACATTTTTTTTCAAAATCCAACCAGGTACTGGACTTATGAATTTTATTGTTGAACATAAAAAAAAACTTTGAAGTGCTCTGGTGTAAACTTCCCAAAATGACGCTTCAGCCCTTTTGCCAGCGACGATATGTAAAAAACACAATTTATCGTTTTCATTTCACTTCAGGTTGAAGTAAAAACTTTGATCAGTCTAATGAAACTATCGTATGATAATTTATTAACATCGAGAAATCGCTCGATAAAAAATCGTTGTGAATTAAATCTTCTTTGTTCGAATAGCTAACTGGCTCAGTTTTGGTTGGTGAAAGCAGCCGTTAAATAAAGCACGTTTCGTCTAGATTGTATGCAATGGTCCACAGGGTCTCTGCCTTGTTTTCAATGCGAACACATGTACGATAATCTATTAATCATGTTTTAATCTGTTTAAATTGCACGCGCTTTACAAGGGCAAGAAGGGTTGATTTTTAATGGGTTAGAATCAGTTAAGGTCCTTTAAACCCCCTTTCATTACCAAGCTTGTGAACATTTATTAAATTACGTATCTACATTCACGCAAGTTTTGCGTGGTCGAGTGGTAAGACGCTCGACTGTGAATCCACAGGTCGCGGGCTCAACCCGTGCGCGCACAAATAAATTTGATTTAATTAGTATGTGTCATAACCTTAGATTATATACAGTGGTATCAATCCAAGACAGTGTAGTCAGTTTATGATGATTTTTACCTGACTCGGCGGACCTGGGCGTGGCTAAGACTAAGGCTAGGGTATTTATATATCCATTCATATCACATATCGACATAATGTTTTTGTTTATTCGTATATACACTTTTTCACAGGTGACCTAGGAGCCCAAGATCATTGTGACAGTACATAGAAGCAGAGTATTATATTTGTTGTCTCTTCCTCTCTCATGGTGTACGATGTAAAAACCCGGAGAAAGTGATTTATCGCAAGTTTGTATCGGTTGGGTAAAAATAATTAGCTCTCTCTCCATACATTGTTTCTCCAAGGTCATAACACATTTAATGCATATAAAATAATATATAGTATATTTGCAGCTCGTTCCAGAGTGGTGGATTATTATTGTTGTCCTTTTCTATCAAATGGATAATATATGGAAGAAAAAAGAGACAAGTTATCCGGCTGCCTTCGTTGGAAACAATCTTGAAACCTCAGAGCAATAATATACAAGAGCCGAGATTTGGCTAGACCTCGTATCCCGCGTCTCCGTTGACTCCGTCCAAACGTTTTCATATGCGACATAAATGGACATAAGTCAACGGTTTTTTAGGTTATAACAGTACTGTGAAAAAGTGGTTATACGAATAAACAAAAGCATTATGTCGACGTGTGCTATGAATAGATGTATAAATACCCTAGCCTTAGTCATAACCACGCCCAGGTCTAGCCAAGTCCAGAAAACCTCATAAAAACTGACTACAGCAGCGCTCTCTCTTGTATATTATTGCTCTGAGGGTACGACGCTCTACTATGAATTCAAAGGTCGCGGGTTCAAACCCGGCGTGCGTAAATATATTTTTATTTAATTAATATGTGTTCACACATTTTAATTCATACTAAATCATATACGAGTATAGTATATTTGCGGCCCGTTTTAGAGTGGTAGATACTCTCAGTATCGCCCTGGTGAAAGACCACCGTTCAGAATCGAAACGTTGCTTGAAATGGCTTTAGCCGTATTTGGTGACCAGATCTGAATAGCCAGGTACTTTCCAACCTTTCTCTACTCATCTCCTCCCCATACCCACTACCTTTAGCTTCACAACAAACCCCATTTGGGGATATCATAGTCTCACTGGCCATGAGTGAATATATGATTGCCATTTTATTACAGTCTGATAAAATTAAATAAACACTGAGTACATTCAAGATCTAAGGGATGATATTTAATATACTTCTATGATCCCAACACCCCCTCTAATATTGTTCCGCTGTATCAATTAAGTTAAAACAACAATTATTATTCTTTATTCACTTATTATTCACCCTCGCAAGATTTGCAAACTGATTTTTGACCATAACGCCGTAGTTGACTAAATGTATTATGTCCCGGCGTTGCCAGGGGATGGGGGAGACTCGTATTAGGGTGGTTTTGTTATTTGAAACTACCACCTACTGCCATGGAGTCGTAGACAAATATTGAAGCTAAACGACGACTCTGTCCTCGAGTCAAATAGCGCCTATCGACTAATAGATTTTATCGACAATGTCGGTAATTTTGAATCGTTACCAAGCCCGCCTGCAGATCGCCAACGAATAAACGACAATTCACGCCGAATAAACTTCCTTAATTTAGTCAATGCTAGAGCTCCTAAAACTAATTGACGGCCTACGTGGTCGAGTGGTAATACGCTCGACTACGACTCTAAAAACCGCGAGTTCCAATCCGGCGTGCGATTTTTTTAAAATTAATTTGTAATAAAAGACATTTAATTCATATAAAATAATAAATAGTATTTTTGCGGCACGTTCCAGAGTGGTACATACCGCCCTAGTGAAAGACCACCATTCAGAATCGAAATGTTGCTAGAAAAGGCTTTAGCCGTGTTTGGTGACCAGATCTGAATAGCCATGTACTTCCCAACGTTCATCTTGCCCATCTTCTTCCCCTCCCCGCCATATTAAACCTAACAATATACCTCCTATGACCGGTTAGTAGCTAAGTGGAAAAAAACTTCAGATTCCCACCCGGACGTCATGTGTTCAATTCCTCTGCTAGATAAGCCCTCCATCATTGCACAAGCAACATCTTCCGCTTATCATGATGGCAGTAGGAGTTTTTCAAATATTGTCTGGTTATTCTTAACCCGGGAATGTTTGTCTTTCCTTTTACAAAAATAAAATAAAAATCTATTGGGGATGCCATAGTCCCACTGGCTCCAGACAGAAAGGGCTCTTGTGCTGTATTCACCACTATTTTTTTTTTTAAATTGCATTCTCACTTTAATCGATTATACTCTTTCCCTCCCGGCAATTTCGTTTCCCATCAAAATAACAATAATGCTAACAGATATTTAAAATTCATAGTCGAATAATTATAATAATTCGCCACCCCCTCGTGGACCACAGCATCCCCCGAGGGCCGGGGGTGCCAGCTCGCAGTAGAGTGGTTAGCGCTGTAGTGAGGGCGGAGATTCGTCTCGCCAAGAGGCTGCGGGGAGCGCTGGCTGACACAACTCGAGCCCAAGCTGAGGTTAGACATTTAGACGTTTGGTTAGTTATCTGTAAAAGATGCAGAACTCCTTGCAATGCTCTCGAATTGATGCTTGGAAGCTAGTACCTATTCACTTTCTTCGGGTTTTTACGTCGTAAACCGTGAGAGGGAAAGAGACACGACAAGTTTTCACATAATATCGCACCACTTTTAGGTAAGTAAGCATGTTTTATGTCTCCGGCGACTTCGCCCACTACGTTTTGTTATGCGACATAATCACTTGTTCAAGGCTTAAAATAAGTTCTTTTGGCATCCCGGTAGGTTTTTAGAAAACAACATTGGTATTTAAAAACCTATATATATATTTCAACCACCTGTATTTCAATGAATAAACATGACTTACCTAGAGAGCAATATGTAACTGTTTTTAATGAAATAAAACTGTGCATGTACGAATATATAATTACAATAATGTGATGCTTGTTTAAGCATAATTAAAAAAATATCAACTTTAATTTACCGATGTATATTGTTGTTAATATACGGAAAAAATAAATCATTGGGTATTAGAAAACTTATTTTTACAAAAAAAAATTATTTTGCCTTATTTTCGTTTATTCTTGCACCATTTGATCACTCTGACATGATGTGTTTGAAAGTCAACGAATCGTAGAAATGATACAAAAATAGCAGGGGTGGCCATTTGTGAAGAATTGTCAGAAATGTCAGAAAATATAAGTATACACAGCGCCGGATCCACCATTCGCGCCATCTCTGAAGGGGCGCCGTGAAAATAAAAAAAATCCATTTTAAATTTTATTTTAAGTAATAGTATTAATTCATTATTAATTCACCTAATAACAAAAAAAAAAACTAAATAATTATTTCATTCATCTTGTCCACTTTTGTCATTTTTGTCAATTTCTATTCACCCTTGTCGTATTTTGTCATTCTTGTCAAATTTTATTCACCTTTGCACTATTTTGTCATCTTTGTTATTCTAGTCTAATTTCATTCACCTTTGCCCACTTTTGTCGTCCCTGCCAATTTCCATTCATCCTTGTCACATTTTGTCATTTTTGTCAAATTTCATTCAACTTTGCCCACTTTTGTCAATTTTCATTCAATTTGTCGTCGTTTATCATTCTTGACAATTTTTATTCACCTTGTCGTATTCTATCATTACTGTCAAATTTCCTTTACCCTTGCCTTCTTTAGGCATTCTTGTCACCTTTCGTCATTCTTGTCAAATTTCATTCAACTTTGCTCACTTTTGTCAATTTTCATTCACTTTTGTCGTCGTTTATCATTCTTGACAATTTTTATTCACCTTGTCGTCTTTTATCATTGCTGTCAAATTTCCTTCTTGCCTTCTTTAGTCATTCTTGTCGCCTTTTGTCATTAATAATAAAAATAATAATATTTGGACGATTTGTATAGCGCCGTTTTTGTGAAAAATCACCTCAAGGGCGCTGTTATTGTCAAATTTCTTTCACCTTTGTCGTATTTTATAATACTTATCAATCTCTATTCATCCTTATCGTATTTGTAAAATATCATTGACATTTGTAGTCTTTTGTCATCCTTGTCAATTTACATTCACCCTTGTCGCTTTTTAATTCTTGACGATTTCCATTCATCCTTGTCGTCTTTTGTTATTCTTGTCGATGTCCATTCATTCTTGTCATCTTTTGTAATTCTTATCAGTCAGTCAGTCTTATCAAATTTTATTCACCTTCGCCTTTTTTGTTATTCTTGTCAATTTGAATTCACCTTTGTCGTCTTTTGTCATTCTTGTCATTCATTTCAAATTCCATTCACCCAGATCGTATTTCGTCATTCTTGTTGATGTTCATTCACCTTTGTCATCTTTGGCAGTCTTGTCAAATGTCATTCGCATTTGCACCTTTAAATTATTTTTGCCAATATTGATTCACCCTTGTCGTCTTTTGTCATTATTGTCAAATTTTACTGACCGTGTCGTATTTTGTCATTCTTTTGATGTCATATTCATACCCTTGTCATATTCCTTCAATCTTCAACAACTTTGTCCTATTTTGTCATTCTTGTCAATATCAATTCACCCTTGTCGTATTTTTTCATTCTTGTGAAATTTCATTCACCTTTGCCTTCTTTAATAATTCTTGTCAACTTTCATACATTTTGTCGTCTTTTATCGATCTTGTAAAATTTTCGTCACCTTTTCCTTCTTTTGTCGATCTTTTCAATTTCCATACATCTTGGCCGGCTCTTTTCATTCTTGTAAAATTTCATTAACGTTCGCCCTCTTTTATCATTCTCGTCAATTTCCATTCACCTTGTTTACTTTTATCATTGTTTTCAAAATTACTTCGCTTATGCCTTCTTTCGTAATTTTTGTCACCTTTTGTCATTCTTATCAAATTTTATTCACCTTTGCCTTTTTTGTTCATTCTCATTCACCGTCTTCGTCTTTTGTCTTTCTGGTCGATGTCCATTTATCCCTCTAATCTTTTATCATTCTCGTCAATTTCCTTCACCTTCGCCTTCTTTTGTCATTCTTTTCAATTTCCATACAGCCTTGTCGTATTTTGTCATTTTTGTGATATTTCATTAACCTTAGTCTTTTTTATCAATCTTGTTCATTTTTATTCGTCTTTGTCGTTTTTGTCATTCTCGTCGAATTTCAATCTTGTCAATTCCCATTCACCTTGTTATCTTTTATCATTGTTGACAACTTTCTTTCGCTTTTGCCTTCTTTCGTCATTCTTGTTGATATCCATTCACCGTACTCATCTTTTGTCATAATTGTCGATGTCCATTCACCCTTATCATCTTTTGTCATTTTGTGAGATTTCGTTCACCTTTACCCATTTTAATCAATCTTGTTAATTTCCTGCCACCTTGTCGTCTTTTATCTTTGTTGTCAAATTTATTTTATCTTTGTCTTATTTGAATTGGAATATTGTATAGGAACATGCTTCTTTTTTTTATACAATCTCACTAGGTTTTTCATTACATCTTTCGAACACAACAAAATAGGTTTAACTTTATCACGAATCCCAACCTACTTGACGTGAAAAGAGGGATTTATTAAGTACAATGGTTTACGCTGTTAACAATGTTGACTATCACTGACATTCGAGGGGTGGTGAGAATGTCAAGAGCGTGTCAAATTCTGAACACTCGTACAACAAACTATTGGGTAATTCGCTGCAAAGCGTGACTTGCAGAAATACTTCATTTTTATTTGTGAATAGGAGAATATATACACATTTTATCCTATTTGAAATCTCGTGCTAATTCTCGTATAATTTGAACATTTTATAGATGTAAGGAAAATCTTAATACTATGTCTAACATTTGCTAAACTATCATTAATAATTATATTATTATACTCAAGTATTTGATTCACTAGATCGTGCCGTGTCTTCCTCGGGCGTCCCCGACTTCTTCTTTCATTTAATTTCACATCATATATTCTTCTCATACTCCTTTCTTCATTCAGGAGTTTTTGTCCTTTTAAACCTGTTGTTCGTATATTTAAATGAACCAAAATCGCTTGTCAACAAAATAACGGTTTCAGTAGAATAATAAATAATTGTTAACTACTTTCACTGTGACATTACTGTTTGCGTTTACAGAAAAACCTCATGCAATTTTATTTTTTATTTTAAGGAAGTTTATTCAGCCACAAAAAAATACATTAAAACGACTAAAAAATCTTCACAGTTCTTAATCAAACTTTTTGACACGAGGGAGAAAAATACCAATTCTCCGAATAAAAGCAGCTTTTCGCGAAAAAACACTTATACCACTAACATACAATTTGAAATAATATATAAACACATTATCTGAGAAGTTAGCAAATTTGACAAAAACATAATTTTGTAAAATACAAGTGAGCTATTACGGAATTAAAGTCAGCAAAGTACGAATGAAGTTGAACTTTTTTTACATAGTAGGTAAGATTGCAAAATCCTGGCTTTTTATTTTTATTTGTGGTAGGTATTTTACTATTACCAAAATATATTAAAAATTGACTTGATCCGTTTACATTAAAATTAATCACCTTGAACCGCTTTTCTCCCGGGCCCATTTGTCCGCTTGCATATGACATATTGACAAATAATCGTCCTAATCCACCGAGGCCCGATTATTAGGAGCCAGGATCACTGACAAAGCGCTAACTGCACAATAGAAAAATATCATAAAGATTGTAAAGTCACACAGCTTTGCCCATTGTGTAGAGCCGTTTAGTAAATTCAAAATACCGGGTGATGCGAAAGTAGTGTAACAGAATAACACAAAAAATAATATCATATTCAAACGGGAGCCAATACTTTGATACAAAAAGCCATAGACTTTGAATCCTCTCTAAAGCAAGTAATTTGCCGGTGTCCCCCAAGGACTTCAATTAGGACCACTAATATTTATTGTATGATTAAGCTGTATTTTTTATAGATTTTCACTGTGTTTCAATGGTTTTCATTCGGTTACACATAACAAGAAGACTGTTAAATTATACAAAAAGGCTTTCTTTCTTTGTATCAATATCACATCAACATTATTTTCTTAAAACATGTACATAAAATCATATTTTCATGTACAATCTTCGGTGAAATGATAAAACGAAAATACTCTGTTAGAGTTTATAAATCTTCCCAATAGGAATTTACAAGACAAGGTGAAGCAGAAGAGGAAGGTTGAGAAGTATTTACACATATTTTCTAATCCCTTCTCATCAATTCGTATCCAGTCATTTTCCTCTGCCTGCCTCTAGGACGCTATAGTTTTGTAAAAATCACATTGTTAATTAATTTCCAGAGCGGTAGATACACCTGCACTTTTTTATAGTTAATACCGCACAAGAGTCCCAACTGCTCCCAGACGTCTAGAGCCAGTGAGACTATCGCATCCCCAATTGGGGTATGTTGTGAGGCTGAAGGTAGTGAGGAGAAGAAGGAGATGGGAAAGAGGAAGGTTGGGCATTACCTGGCTATTCAGATCTGGTCACCAAACACGGCTAAATCCATTTTTAGGCAAGGTTTCGATTCTGAATGGTGGACTTTTAGCAGGGTGATAATTACAGTGTGAATAAATAAAGTAATGTGCAAAAAATTTGCGGCAATGATAAATTTAAAAAAAAATTAACTATGTGATGACATCTTTCGAAACATCCTGCGGCCGATCGCACGCACCTCTGCGCTTTAGGGCACCCGGCAGTCCAGAGCCAGTCTAGCAACAGTAACCGCCACGCCCACCGCACATGCGCACCGGCGCACCGCTAATTGTGTTTGCCCTAAACCTGAACTGTCAGGGGGGCCAACTTGCGCTTTTTGCATTTTCAAAATTGACAAATAAAATTATGAACGCGCATTTATTTTACAATGTGGGATTTGTATAACTGTTAAAAAAAAAAAAAAACTTTGCTTTGCAACATTTTTAATAATCTCGGTTAATTCAACTTAAAGCAGAATATTTATAAATCGGTGAGCTCCGGCGCCATGAAATTTCCACAAATTTTAGTCAGAAATTTCTAAGTCAACGGAACAACTTTCAGATAGCAACGTCATTTATATGATGAGTGAAGAAGCAGAAAAAATGTGAGAACGGTGAGGTCTGATGCCATGAAATTTGCACAGATTTTCAGTCGGAAATTTTTAAGTTAACGGAATATTTTTCAGATAGAACGTCATTTCTATAATAAGTAAAGAAGCATAAAAATAAGATAACGGTGAGCTCTGGCCCAATGAAATTTGCGCAGCTCTTTTGACTGTAATATCTAAATCAATGCAACTACTTTCACCTCATAAAGTGATTTTAATCATTACCTATAAATATTCATTTAAATGTGAAAAATAATGCGATACGCCATGTTGTTTGATTCACAAAGATCAACAAAAATATTATTATCAGTTCGGGCGAAACCAGGTAGTAACTAGTGCATAAAATAATGTTTAAATTAGTTGTTTTTCGAAATGAGTATTAAATTCAACTTCTACGTTTTCGGATAGAGCTTTGCCCAGGTACAAATATATTTGTTTAAAATAAAACAAAAGTTTCGAATTAATTTTAGTACAATTATTTTTATTCACAAATCTAAGATAAATTATTTTTATTACAGAACATTGCACATCGTTATATCAACTACATAAATAATAGTTATTATTATTTATTTATTAAATTCACATAGCATTAATATATTATCTGCATAACTTATTTTTAGGTATTAGGAATTTAAAATAGTAAGAGGGATTATTTATTTAAGTTTCATAGGAATTTCAATCAGAGATTTTCCTAAATAAATCACTGTTAAATGAATATTGCATTTTTTTTGGGACAGATTAAAAATTTATTAATTAATTGATTAAATTAACCGGAACTCAAATAAATTACTTTCCCCTCATAATGCATCAAAAACGGGGAGTTTGCCTGAGATTCTTATGATAGATGGAATTGTAACAAAAATATCAAATGTTTTCCAAGGATGCACTCGAGATGTAAGTAATTTATATTTTAGATTAATAATAAATGACATTTACCATTCACATTCTTACCGTAAACCGATTTCAAATATTTCCAAATCATTTTTCAGCACTAACGTAAGTGGTAAGAATCAGATTTTATTTTTTATGCGGTAAACTAGTTAGTTCCCAAAACATTCCTCGAAAAACATTTTAGATTATATTAAAATAATCATCAGAAATTATTAAAATAAACTCCTCGAACAGAACACCTTTCTGGGCCTGCTACAGCAAATTCGACCGTATGCCCTTCATATGCGCCTTACGGCGAACATTCGTTTTTTCAGCGTCCCTTTTTGCTTTGGGCCGTTTTTGACTAGTTGACGATCGAGAGTCGGCGGATAGAGGCGTTCGGTCTGTGTCTATCTTCAGCGTATTTTTTTTGTCTTCTTTAACGAAAACTTACTGGTGTTGTTTTTAAACATTTTGACCTCACCTAGCCAAAAGGGTTTTTGTATTTTTTCGCAATTTAATGGAACATGAACAAATATACAGATGAATTTTGGAATCCTCTCCTATTTTTGGGTGGAAACCCCCTCACCGATTTTTTTCCAGGGTAGTTTGTTCTCTTAACATGTTGTACGCGTTTATTTTAAAGCTGAAAGGAATATAATAATACATAAGGAACCAGATTATCTGGGAATAAAGTTGTACCTACAGAAAATCAAAAATCCTGTCCATAATACACTCCTGAACTCAGAGCATGAATATATATGAAAAGAGAGTTCCAACCTATACAAATTTACGATAAATCACTTTCTCCGGGTTTTTACGTCGTAACCCGCGGGAGAGAAAGAGATAAGACAAGTTGTCACATAATATCGCACCACTTTTCGTTATGTGAGCATGTTTTCCGTCTCCCGCGTCTCCGGCGACTCCGCCACTACGTTTTGTTATGCGACATAACAGGACACAACTCAACGGTTTTTGAGGTTATACCCTATATTTTGTTGATAACAATACTGTGAAAAAGTTATTATACAAATAAACAAACATTATGTCGGCATGTGCTATGGATGGATGTAAAAAGGTGTGTTCATGTAAACCCTAGTCACGCCCGAGTCAGGACAAATTAAAAAGCCTGACTACACAAGCTATCCCTCCTGGTATAGTATTGCTCTGAGCTCCTGAACGATAGAAAGTTAACTTTTGATTAGACATAAATGCTTTATTAAATATGTATAAAACTTTTTTTAAATCAGTTTGTGAAAATATTTTTAAATGCCGTTTCCTTATTCTTAAGCGTGCGATAATTTTTATTATCTATTTTTAAAAGTATGTTTATAAATAACAATAAGTTTTCTCACTTAATTATTTAGTAATATGTACAATATTGTAGTTTGCATATATTTAAATTAAATATTGTGTAAAATTTCATTCGTTATGTAATAAATCCTAATCAACACCTTTCTCAAACAGTATGACATTTTATAAATATCACATTTTTGTATTTACTATTCTTTCAATAACTTTATTAGATCGACATCTGCTTAGCTATGCCAAATTTACGCCAGTATTGGTAATAAAATTAACCCCAAGCCAAAAATCCCGTAGGTATATTTGACCAGTGCATATCACAAGTCATGTCCTATAGTGCAAAAGCTTAGACTTTTAAGAAAAGCACTTTTAATGAAGTGAAAGAACTAAGCACGCTGTGGAGAAAACGATAGTATGCGTAAACGCACTAGAACTAGACCGTCTAACATGTGTGAGAGGCAATTTCTACGTTGCAGATATTGCAAAAAAGATACCAAGACTGAAATGAGAACAGACAAAGGAAAAAGGAAACAATTTTGTTGGTGCAACACTCAGCAAAACTAGGAACCAGACCAAAATTTAAAAGCCCGTATCAATGATTTTAAACGATGACGGGCCTTTGCGCAAAAAAATAAAAAATATGAGAGACAAGAATAAGTCTATAACCAGCAATTGTTAGTGCAATTCTTAAAAAAAGAAGTAACCTTGAAGTAACAATATATGGGGAAAAAGCTGATTATTTTTACCCAACCAATACAGATTTGGGATAAATCACTTTCTCCGGGTTTTTACGTCGTACACCATGAGAAAGAAAGAGACAACAATTTTTCCCGAATTATCACACCGTTTTAAAGTATTGTTAGAATGTTCTTCGTGTCCCGCGTCTCCGTTGACTCCGCCCACACGTTATGATACGCGAAATAAATTGACATAACTCAACGGTTTATTAGGTTACATGTAATACATATTTTTATAACAATACTGTGAAAAAGTGGTTATACAAATAAACAAAAACATTATGTCGACATGTGCTATGAATGGATGTATAAATACCCTAGCTCTAGTCCTAGCCACGCCCAGGTCTAGCCGAGTCCGGCAAACTTCGTATAAACTGACTACAGCTCTCTCTACCGCGCTCTCTCTCTTGTTATTGCTCTGAGGAAGTTACTAACTAACTATTACGCCGTTTCTCCACAGGAGTAGGCAGAGAGGTCTCACCGCCATACAACTCTGTCTTAGCACACACTCCTCGCTTCATTCACATTCGTACATACTCTTTTGTTATTCTAACTATTCACATGGCCCGACTCAAGTATTTGATTCACTTGATCGTGCCATGTCTTTCTCAAGCGTCTCCGACTTCTTCCATTCGCTTTCGCGTCAAATATTCTGTTTACACTCATTTCTTCGTTCATTCGCTCTACATGCCCAAACCATCTAAGCGTCCCTTTCTTGATCCTATTTATTACGCCTATTCTTTCCAGATATCCACATTTTTAACACAGTCTTACATCACACACGCCTCAGATATCTCATTTCCACAGCATTCAGTCTACTTTCATCCTTCCTCTGCCAGTACAATACCCCACCGCCATACATCAGTGAAGTAACTACTAGGTAAATTTCGTTTTACATGTTATTTTTAAGGTTATCTGAATGCCCGTGTTTCGAGTTCATTATCGAATAAATTTTCTGTGAAAAATAATATACAAAGGTTCTCCAAAACACCTCTTAAAGCGAAAGAGCGCTGACTATTACATAATATATTTCTCTTACTTCTAACTGGTTCAACCAATGCATTGTATTTGTAACGTATTTAATTACCCCCAAATCACTACTTCTAACTATTATGTCTCTGAAAGCTTCTAGAAGCCGCAGCTTGCTGCCCTAACTGGCTCAACCTGGACATGGCACTAAACCCCATACCACCCAAAGGTCCACCCATCATGCTGCCATTCCCATTCTGAGCCCCAGATCCCAGCTGTCCAATCTTCCCAGCACTCAGAAAGGCAGAGCTCTGGGACACGTTGAGGTGAGGCTGCCCAGAGGTTCCGGGAGTGATTTGCTGGTAGTTGAACTGGATCCCGTTCTGCTTCTCCAGCTGGTGGTGCTGGGTCCTGACTGCGAACCTGTTGACGTGGACGGGTATCGGGACGACTATCTTGGTGGCGTTGGTGTTGGTTTTGCCTCCCGACGAGGAATGACTTCCGGAAGCAAGTCCGGCTTTTACGCGCTTCCATTTCGCTCGGCGGTTCTGGAACCAGATTTTGACCTGCAACAAATGATATTTGATTGTGACATTCAAGCCCGGTGTATACAATGGCAAATTTTAGGAAAGCGATGAATTACTGTTCCTCAATCATTCCTCTACTAATTATGGGTATCATTCTCCACTGTCCATACTTATTATTCTTGTTAACTCAAGCCATGGTCTTGAAATTTTTGGTGGCAGCCTAAATGATTTTTGTCATTCTTTACGAAAAATTTGACTTGACCTTGGATTTGATTTGAATATTCTTTCTCGTGTATATTTTCTCCTAATTTTGTCATTGCTTCATTTAATATTATGTATGTGCTGTTCTTCCTCTGTTCCTCTTTTTTTTCCATTTCGTGTTTCGTATTTTTTTGTAATTGGACTTTGGTCCTTTAGTTTGTAAATAAATACATATCATGGTTGCATTTAAAAGCATAAATATTGTTGCTATCCTGATAGATCCTCGCTCCGTGCGCTGCGCGGATTCGGCCTATTTTGAACTGAATTCACAATCTGACCGTTTGAGACATCTTGTTTTACTCGTATGGAGCAGAACCGTGCAGTGTTTATTTGCGCACGACTTTGAATGCACCTACAGGTACATCGCCGCGCGGGCCTGCCGGCTTTTATTTTTATTATAAAAATCAAATTCATATCACTATCTTGAGATCTTTGTTAAAAAAATCATTCTGTCTGTGCTGTGTGAACACAGAATGAAATAAAAATGAACGTTCACTCGAGTGAACGTTCCTCCGAGTGAACCGTCTAATTTCGCCTTTAGGACTGTCGGCACCTGGTCACAATCCTCAGCAATGAGATGATGATTCAAACGAAGGAGAATGCCCAAAGCTGGACACCAGGCTTATGAAAAAGACGAATGACCCACCTGGACTTCACTCAGCTTCAGAGCCGAGGCGATCTGACTCCGCTCCGTCAGACTCAGGTACTTTTTGGCGTGGAACTCCCGCTCCAGCTCGAGGAGTTGCTCGCTGGTGAAGGCGGTCCGACGCCTCCTGGACCTGGCTGATGCGGAGCCCGCGGTGGCTCCGGCGGTGCCGCACTCTGACGAGGAGTCGTTGCCGTCACCTGGAGGAAGAGATTGACTTATCAGTTTATTATGGACCCTCCGAGACTTATTCCGAGAAACAAACAGGTAAGTTTGATTTTGATTTACATACATTAACATGAAACGAACCGGATTGGCGAACACCACTGCGCCCAAAAAGTTCAAATTGTTCAGTTGAACTTAATGAATAGAAAATTCCTAGAAGTGTGATCTGTACCCAGTGGCGTGCACAGAGTTTTTGATCTAGGTAAGCAGTAGGAAAATCAGCGGATTAATTGATAATAAAGATAGGTACCAACCTCAGAGCAATAACATACCAGAAGGGATACCTTGTGTGGTCAGGTTGTTGATTTTTTCCTGACTCGGGCGAGGCTAGGTCTAACGCTAGGGCTAGGGTATCTACACACCCATTCGTTGCACATCTCGACACTTGGAGTAACAATATATGGAGAGAGAGCTAATACTTTTTACCCAACTTATACAAATTTGGGATAAATCACTTTCTTTTGGTTTTCACGTCGTACACCATGAGAAAGAAAGAGACAGCAAATTTAACCAAATTATCACACCGCTTTAAAGTACTGTAAGTATGTTCTTAGTGTCCCGCGTCTCCGTTGACTTCGCCCACACGTTTTTATATGCGACATAAATGGACATAAGTCAATGGTTATTTTAGGTTATACGATATATTTTTTTTTATAACAATACTGTATCATATAACCTAAAAATGAATATGAAAATAAATAATATAACCTAAAAAACCGTTGAGTTGTGTCTTGTTATGTGGCATAATAAAACGAACGCGCACACAGCTCACAGCATACATATTTTGTGTAGTATAGTTAACATAGAATAATCTAATCTGACGTTGGCGGCGTTTGGTCATAATATATGTAGTATAGCGGCGGTGCGACATGCTAAACTTTTTGCGCGTATCTTTGAAAGTGTAGAATTATTTTTTGCAATAATATCATATTTTTATGCGAGTATAGCAGGATAGGCAGTGCTTAAGTGCCTATATGAAATGCACGCCTATGTCTGCACCCATACCTGTTTGAAAGAAAACTAATACACTGTTTTTTTTTTTCTACCCAACTGTCCGGAGTCATTAGAACTATGGCATCCCCAATCAGGGCTTTGAGGCTGAAGGGAGTGGGGAAAGGAAAGAGATGGGAAAAAGGAAGGTTTTGAACTATCTGGTTGTTCATATTTGGTCACCAAACACCGTTGAAAGCTATCTCAAGCTACGTTTCGATTCTGAATGGCGGAACTTGCAAATGGATGAGTTTTTGTATTTGATAAGTATGTTTACGAGAGATGAAAAGGCTAATGCGGATATTGAAAGAAGAGTAAATGCAGGAAACACCAATAATGGAGAACTGAACGCTGTTGGCGCAAATAAAATACTGTCAAAAAAAGTGAAGCTAGCAATCCACAATGGAGTACTTAGAGTTATCAACCCTGATGTATGGCAGAGAGGCGTGGGACAGGCAGAAGAAGGATGAAAGTAGTCTGAACACTGTAGAAATGAGATTCCCAGGGCATATGTGTGGTAAAGCCATGTATGACCGTGTTAAAAATATAGGTATCCGGAAAGAATGCAAGGTTAATTTAACTTGTAATTAATAAAATTAGGAATGGGAAGCTTAGATAGTTTGGACAAACAGAGCGGATGAACAAAGAAAGAAGCGTAAGGAGAATATGGAACACGAAAGTGAATGGAAGAAGAAGTCGGGGACGCTCGAGGAAGATATAGCACCATCAAGTGAATCAAACGCTTGTGTCAGCCCACATCAAGAGTCACAATAATAGAAGAGTATGCATGAATGTGAATAAAGCGAGGAATGTGTGCAGAGACAGATTTGTGTGGCGGTCCATCCTCTCTGCCTACCCCTGCGGAGAAACGGCGTGATGGTTAATTAGGTTATTAGTTAGTTGTGATGTTTTAAAATTAATTTTTAAAATATATTTGTTGATGTTCAACGAACGCTTTTTCTGGGTACCGCAAGTTTTTTTAAAACATTTCAATAAACGGTGGCACATCGTTAATACGATTAAACAGCAAAGCACCGTTTCCAACAGTTCCGAAAAAAACATTGTTTATGGGAACCACTTGCACATTTTTATTTAAATCCAATTCCCTCAAATAACATTTTACAGTGCACAAAAAAGACTTTGCACTATAAAGAGAGGTTTTTTTTTTCTCGTATGCCTTCATATAAAAGCTAATCCAATCACCCGGGGGGCGGGGCTGGGTTTTTTAAGGGGGGCGAAAAAAACTGTCAGCAAATTTCCCGGACCCGGGCAAATAACCGGACTTCTTGTGGCTGGGGGCGGTGGGATGGGATATGTGATCTCTAGTGCAATCTTTGAGTTGATTAAATTGATGCAATAGGTGGTCTAGTGATTTGACCTCTGGAATGCCGGAATCCCGCAGGGTACAACTTCTATCGTACTTTGCTGACTGTAATTTCGTAATAACTTACTTGTGTTTAATAAAATAAAGTTTTTGTCAATTACGCTATCTTCTCAAATAAATTGTTTATGTTTTTTTTTTCAAAGTGAATGTTAATGGCAAAGGTGGTTTTTTTTAAAGCTGCGGAGAATTTTTAGAAAAAAAAATCTTCCTCATTTCATTAAACAAAGTTTGATTATGAAATGTGAAGATTTTTTGTCGTTTTATTGCATTTTCTTGTGGCTGAACACGTTTCCTTTCAAATAAAAATAAAATTGCATGAGGTTTTCCTGTAAATACAAACAGTAATGAAACATTGAAAATAGATTTTTTTTCAGTCGTACTGACGTAAGCAGACTTCAAATATTTATTACTTAACTGAACCTTTGTACTGAACTTAACGCAATGTTAAATTTCTCTATAGATTGATTTTTTTGGTGTCAAGCGATTACGGTTCATTTAAATATGCAAACAGCTTTTAAATGATAAAATCTCCTGAAAAGATAATGATGAATGCCCGGTGCCTTTAGGCACCTACGGCACACTAGAGGTTAATAGTTAACTTTCTTCTGTAGTATTTTATTTTCCTTGCTTTAACAAATCTGTGCAAACATACATACTTTTTACTTACGGTTTTTACACCCTAGTAAATTGTTTTAATCTGTAGGTGTACACACGCACTGTTAAACCCATATCTGAATAATCTTTCATGATTTATGATAACAATTAGTGATGGTCGATATCAGATTGGGTGTACCTGCGGTTCCAGTTGCCGGTGACCGGCGAGGAACCGGTTATTTATCCAGTTCTTTTTGGAACCAGTTCCTGGTGCCAAATAAGCTCCACGAAGGAGATTTTAATTTTCAAATCGAAAAGTACCAGCCAATCAACAAAAAATTCTCCCCGCAAAAAATCACTAGTCGGTATAAAGATTTGAAATCGAAAAGTACTGGCAAATCAACAAAAAATCCTCTCCGAAAAAAAGCACCAGTCGGTATTAAGATTTGAAATCGAAAAGTACTAGCAAATCGACCAATGTTAAGTCTTAAAAAAGCACTGGCAAATCAACAAAAACATAGAACTGTGGAACCAGTTCCTCGGAGAAATAATATCGACGGTTCCAGTGACCGGCTTGGAACCGGTTCCTTTTAATTGGGACAGGAATATCGACCATTTCTAATAACAATCATGGTTCTATACAGCTTTACTTTGCATACACAATTTTCTCGTTGTTATATTGGGTTAAGTAATTTAGTGTGCAGCGCACTTGAGGTGAACCATCACAAAACTGCGCTATATAAATTCCCTGTTATTATTATTACTATATTAAATGTCACCGACTTCAGCCTACGGCATGTCGATATATTAACTTCGCCTCCTCGCAGCCGTCCTTTAATAATCACCGCACAAAGCTCCCCAAATAAATCTATAATAAAAGTGTATGTTCAAATGGAACTAAAAAGCTGGCGTAGGCCATTCCGCAGGGGACCGAAGGCACTAAACGACTCTGAACAAAAACCAAATCTGCTCTTTTAGTGGCCGAAATAACGTCAAAACCCCTCGAAATAGTGGATCGTAGAACTGCGTGTGATGCAGTACATTGATGAAAATAATATACATAACACGATTCACTCTGGACACTTTTTATTTAAAAGGTTGATATGGCAACAATATCGTCACCGGAAAGTCAAAAGGCCTGAAGCGCCATTTTGGGAAGCTTACACCAGAGCAATTTAAAGTTTTTTTGTTTTACAATACATTCATAAGAAGTCTTAGAAACAATGAATTGCTGTTCCTCAATCATTACTCTACTAATTATGGGTATCATTCTCCACTGTCCAGAATGTCGAGACTTGTTAACTCAAGCCATGGTCTTGAAATTTTTGGCAGCAGTCTAAATGATTTTTGTCATTCTTTAAGACTCTACCAAAACTTTGACTTGACCTTAGCTTTGAATTGAACGTTCTTTCTAATGTATATTTTGACCTATTTTTGTCATTGCTTCATTATATAGTATGTATGTGCTGTTCTCTCTCTGTTGCTCTTTTTTCCCATTTCTCATCTTCTTTTTTCTCATTTTTTTGTAATTGGACGATAGTCCGTTAGTTTATAAATAAATAAATAAGTCTTTAGTACCTGCTTGGATTTTTTAAATAAAGTTAATTCATGTAATTCAATGCTCTCACTGAGTTACCCGAAGCGACAAAAAGCTAAAAAAGTCTCAAACTTGTGTCGCTTAAGTCAAGCTTTCTCCCAAATGGTAAACATATTTTATATGGCTGAAGGGCCACAAAAATCTTCAGAATCAAACGAGAGTCAAAGCTTTCGATGCAGAAAATAAAACTGCATATTTAACTTATTTTTGACCAATGTGTCGCTAAAGCTCTTTTGCCTTTCCTATGTGCCTCCCAACTACAATTAGGCCAATATCATGCCCTCTGTGTGCAACACTGTATCTTTCTCCAAACTAGAAATAACTAAAATAATTGTGTTTATCAGAAGTGACCTGCCAGGTAAGTATGCTTCTATATATTATCTCTGCACATAATATTAATATTCCATAGATTATAATATTAAACATCCATTTGAAGCAGCTCGTGAAAGCAAAAAAAGTATTATAAAAACAATCCGTACCTTAAGGTATAAGAACTCCGTCCAATTTTTTTTTTTAACTTTAATGTTCCCAGCATCACAAAAATATACACAAAAAATGCTCTACTTAATTTTAAAAGAAAGAGCGAGTACCTTACTGACCAACACGCTCACACTACAAGAACAAAAACCTTAAATAAAATCAACATTCCAAAATTGAACACATCTTTTGGACAGGAAAACCACAAGTTCCATGCTGCCAAATTATATAATGCTCTTTCAAATTATATTAGAGATGCCACCGAGATGCAAATATTCAAGAGCAACATAAAAATGTGGATCAATAACCATGAAGACGAGGAAATTATAAATTATGAAGTAATCGTAGAACCAGCGACACCAACGCAGCAACCTACAGTCCCCCTCGGAACAGGAATCCCTAGTGAGGAGGACTGTGAATAAAATATTATTGTTTTTCAACATATCTGTTTTTCAAAATGTTATATTATATTGTAATAAATAATAAAAAAATTAGATGGAGCCTAGGAATTAAGATTTGTACAGCGCCCTTGAGGTGATTTTTCACAAAGCGACACGTTCACAAGCATGTTAGACGAAAAGATTCTTCCAGTATTCGGCAAAAACAAAATAATAAACAAAATAATAAATACGTATTTGTAGTTCTTGTGTTTAATTTGAACAATTTCAATTTTGTTTTTTTTTTTAATTAAACGTTCTGCTGTCTAAACTAACTAACTAACCATCACGCCGTTTCCCCGCAGGGGCAGGCAGAGGAGGGACCGCCATGCAACTCTGTCTCGGCACACACTCCTTGCTTCATTCACCCACACATCGTCTTATACATACTCTTCTGTTATTCTGACTCTTCACATGGCCCGATTCAAGTATTTGATTCAATTGATCGTGCCAAGTCTTTCTCGTGCGTCTCCGACTTCTTCTTTCATGAGTTAGGTTTTATTTTTTAGTGACAGCTGTATCGGCGTTCAGGCCACAATCAAACTGTTTGTGATAGTGGCTTTAGACGCGGAAACAGCTGTCACTAAAAATACAAACTTAAAATAGCAGAACTCTGTAACAATAGCATTATTTTTATTTTATTTTTTTAATTGAAAGAAAAGATACACTTAATAAGGAAACTGCAAAAAAAACCATTTTTGAATGATTCAAAATTAAAAACATGTTCCACAACCAATAAGATCTGGTTAGTATCCGAGTGGACAAACGCATCGGGTTCCCACCCGAGCGTCGCGGGTTCAATCCTGTACTAGCTAAGTCCTCCATCATTGCACAACCGAACATTTTCCGCTTATAATGATGGCAGTAGTCAGATAATTTGTTACCTGGGATTGCTCGTTTTGTTAGACAAAAAAACAAAAGTATTCTGAGAACATTCCTATGGTGCAATCCATAGAAATAAAATACAAGACACGTCGTATTCATACAAACCTAACTAAAAATGTAGCAGCACTAGTAAAGTCTTATATTCCGTTTCACCCGCGTGTGAAAAGGATGGTAAGTCCAAGAATATGTGTGAACGGATGAGATAGCTATATAAACGTCCCACGCTACTGTTATAATCGGGTATTGCGCTACTAGCTCTGGTTGTCTTTCACACACTTGTGTATTTCTGCATTCTCTATCTCACACCGTTTTCGTGAACCCTTAAACCTTGTGAATAATAATTGTAATTATTGAATTGAAGTGATTTGTGGGTAATTATGAATGGAAAGAAACTCCAGGAGATATGTTTTTTACTTCCGAATGATTTTTACACCTCTCGTGGCATTTTTTTCAGAAAGCAGCCTACAGCAACGCGTTTGTGGCAGCTGGTGACAGTTTGTCGAACGAATGTTTGTGTGAAACTAAACGCAGTAAATCTCAGGTACGTCTCGCGGACTCGGTTTAGTGCATCCACGCGCGTTGTCTCAGTAACGTATCTACATTATTCAATTAATCTATGGTGCAATCCCGAATTGCAACAACAATTCGAATAAATTTATTTTATCAAGTTGTGACAAGCGCAGCGTCAGTATTAAACCAATTTCGCTGCTTTTAACATCTCTTATTGTACTTTTGCTAACGTTATTTTTTCTTTATTTTTTAATCAAATCTCAGTGCATTAATGTCAAGTCCAATCGCTACGTATCCATGGACTCTTTCGGCACCTCTCAAAACCGTTGCCCGCGCCAATAAAACTACAAAACTAACAAAACCCATAGAAAATCCCCCGCTCGATGCCCCGGTGGGAGTGGCGCCTGTCGCACGGAGGTCAGGGGGTCGAATCCCGGCGGAGTCTTCGATGATTCTCCGCGAATAATGGGGGAGAATCGCCATTGGTAACGGATGCTTAGGAATTCGGAAGCCGCAAATTGTTAATGTGGCCGCAAATCGATACAGTTATACAAAAGTGTTAGGAGATGTGCCCCGGCCATCCATTGTGACCATATCAATGTGTTTTATGTGACAATAGTTTCGGTTTTCGTGTATATTTTGTGATGGTGATTTGAATTCAAGTTTCATAAGTAACCTCTGCTTTCACTGCTTATAAAAATAATATCCGTGCCATAATGCTAAAAGTAAAAGTCGAGAGACATGTGGCATTTTTGCTAGTATCCTCTCCTCTGAGTGCAAAACTGTGTCTTTCTCCAAATTAGAAATAACCAAAATAATAGTGTTTATCTGGAAGGGCCTGCCAGGTAAGTTTACTTCTGTATGTTATCTCTGTATAAATATTAATATGCCATTGATAATATGCAGTTAGTAATAAGATGGAACCTTTGATTTTAGATTGGTACAGCGCCCTTGAGGTGATTTTTCAGTAGCACGGCGCTACACGTATTATCAAAATATTAAAATTTCATTATTATTAAATCCTGTAATGACCCTTAGTACCTACGTACAGGAATGAGCCACTTATATAGCCAAATATTCTTTATATGAAATCACAGCGCCCTTGAGGTGATTTTTCACAAAAACGGCGCTTTACAAATTATCCAAATATTATTATTATTATTAATAGTTATAATATAATTGAGATTTTTGGTGAAAGACCACCATTATAGAAACGTTTTTTAAATAGAATTAACCGTGTTTTGTGACTAGATCTGAATGGCCAGATTCTTTCTCACCTTCCTCTTTCCCATTTTTTTCCCATTAATATTCCCCGTTTGGGGATGCCATAGTCTCCCTGGCTCGAAACGGCTGGGAGCAGTTGGGACTCTTGTGCGGTATTCACTATGATACTGCTTACTGTTCATCGAATTTTAACATCGTAACGTTTTAGTGTGTGTTTTTTATTATAATAAAAACAAACTTTCTTTCGTCTTTCGTCACTGGAATTTTCTTTTCTGAAGTTAGTTAGTTAAGTCGAATAACACGTTTGAAACATGATGTATCCAAGCGATCCATATGTGTGAGTGCTGTGCTCGACTTTGGTTGCGATTCCTATCAAAATTGACACGAGCGCCAGGTAACTTTTGGAAAAATCGTGATGCCATGTCAGTTTTATGTTTCCATTTTGACTACCCGTACACGACGTTTGTTAACTATGGCTTTTTTGACAAGTGAAGAGTTATATCGTCGACGGAAATGCAAAAGGGCTGAAGCGTCATTACATTACATTAAGTTTACAGCAGAGCACAATTATTTATTTTTTTCACAATAAAATTCAAGAGTCAGAAGAGAAATACATAAGTCAAGGTTCATTCATAAGTAAGTATCAGGTTAGATTTTTTTTTTAAGTTCACTCAACGGCTCACTAAGTTACCTGAAGCGACAAACCGCTAAAAAAAGACCCAAACAAACAAAGGTTCCGAAACTGGTAGACATGATATTGAATAATAAAAGTGGTTATAAACAAAGTTCATCTGTTTTATTTATAAATATGGCAAGCCACAAAGTAAATGCTTTTAACGAATAAAGTTTATCTGTTTTATTTACAGATAAACTTTGTTTAAAATCACTTTTATTTAAAATATTTTGTCGATCGGTTTCGAAAGCACCCTTCCATCTTCGGGACAATATTAAAAATCACAAAAAAAATCCGAGCCACAAGGTTAATGCTTTTTACGAATATGATTTAATAGGTCGTTATAGTTTATGTTTTCAATGGGTAGATTGAGTTTTTAGTTAATATATCTACGAAATTTGTGTTGAATTTTTTCGATGGAGTCGGAGTGCATTTTATAGTTAGGGGACCAGATATAAGAATTATATTCAACTTGACTACGGACCAAGAACTAGTACAATATTTTTCAAAGTTTTTTTTTTATGTTTATAACCACTTTTATTATTATTGTTTTATTTTTATACAACTTTGTTTATAACCATTTTTATTATTCAATATCATGTCTACCAGTTTCGGAACTTTTGTTTGTTTGGGACTTTTTTTAGCGGTTTGTCGCTTCAGGTAACTTAGTGAGCCATTGCTAAAAAAAGTCCCAAACTTGTGTCGCTTGATTCAAGCCTTCTCTTAAATGGTAAATTTATTTTAAATGGCTGAAGCGCCACAATAGTCTTCAGAATCAAACGAGAGTCAGAGCATTCGATGCAGAAAACAAAACTGATCAAAACGCCATATTTAAATCATTTTTTTATTAAAGTGTCGCTTAACCCCTTTTTCCTTTCCAGCGACGGTATATATTCGTTAAAAAATGCATTCTCTCTCGAAGAAAGGAGTAACGTAAAATAAGCAACCGTTCCATTGGTAAAAAAAATGATAGGACAGGCAATAGGGATCTACCCGTGAAATAAATAAAGCTATCAAAAAGCATTTTCCTGACTAGGAAAAGCAAAGGACCGAACTGCCTTAAAATATAAATATTTTTTTTTTTGTTTAGCCTAACAACACCCCTAAAGACTGAATGTAGGACTCCTAGTTCTCCGCTCAGAGCAATAATATACAGGAGGGAACGCTTCTGTACTATCTCTAGTCAGTATTGATGAGTTTTGCCGGACTCGGCTAGACCTGGGCGTGGCTACGACTAGGGCTGGGATATTTATACATTCATTCATGGCACATGTCGGCATAATGTTTTTGTGTATTTTTAAAACCACTTTTTCAGAGTATTTTTATAAACAAAAATATAGTATATTACTAAAAAAAATCGTTGATTTTTTTCCAGTTTAGTCGCATTTCAAAACGTGTGGGCGGAGTCTCCAGAGACGCGGGAGACGGTTTGAAAAAAAAAATTGTCTCTTTCTCTCTCATGGTGTACGACGCAAAAACCCGGAGAAGGTGATTTATCCCAAATTTGTATAGGTTGGGTAAAAAAAATCAGCTCCCTCTCCATATATTGTTACTCTAAGATTCTCCGGGTGTCACTTCACGATATAAAGTAGGTGGAAACGTCAGCTATTTTCCTTGGCTTTCCCTTTTTCAGTTTATGGTTTCCCCATAAACCAACACACTTTCCCATCGGTGCTTTCGATTTATTTCCTCCTAATGTTCTTTGTCTTTCCACAATACTGTAAATTGAATGCTTGACGTCGTTCTCAGAAATAGGGACTCGAGAAATATTTCAACTTTAAAAAATATTGTACTAGTTCTTAGTCCGTAGTCAAGTTGAATATAATTCTTATATCTGGTCCCCTAACTATAACATGCACTCCGACTCCATCCACATTATTGTGCGGTATTCATGTAAAAAAAAGCCTTGAAAGTGTTTCCTTTTCAAAGTAAAAACAAAAAAAAACAAACAAACATTTTAAACATGGATAAATGAAGATTCATTTTGGTTTAGCTCTTCCGGTTCTGAAATGGAGTAGAAAAGCCTATATTTTTCCAAACTTTATCCCAACTAAATATTTTCCATCATAAATAATAATTGTTTATCCACTTCGTCTATTTCGATACGATTTGACATAAATTCACATCTATCTCCTTCCATCCTTCGACACATTATTGCGAATTATCATAAACAAACCATCAAAGTCTAATGGAGCGAAACTATCCGACACTTAACCATCTTTCTGCTCTATGCTCTTCTCCGAAGATGAAGTATCCACCCGGTAGTCTATTCGGTAATATTCAAATGAGTTCAGTAACATTAATATTAGCGTTGTGACCGCTTCGAAAGAACTACTTCTTTTGGCAACAGTTCCTACTTCATTCATTGTTCATTGAACAAATACTTCAATCGAAGTTAATAGTTCATTTTAGCGTTCATTCATCTCAATAACTTCGTTTCATTGAACAAATACTTCAAATGAAGTTAGTACATCATTGTAGCGTTCATTCATTTCATTGAATAAATACTTCAATAAAACTTCCTTGAGGTGATTTTTCACAAAAACTGCGCTATACAAATTATCCAAATATTAGTTTACAAAGAACTACTTCAATTTGTAGCAGTACAGCTGTGAAGGTGAACTTCAAAGCCTATAAAGAAGTACTTCAATTGAAGAGTCCGACTCCAAAGTATTGATCTAATAGCGAGGAACCAGTTCCAGTTCTTTTCACTTTGAAAGCGCTACCGACCAGTACGTGTTTTTTTGACGAGGAACCAGTTCCAGTTCTTTTCCCTTGCAAAGTGCTACCGACTAGTACGTGATATTCGTCGAGGAACCAGTTTCAGTTATTTTCGTTTTCAAATCCCTACCGACTAGTACTTTTTTTCATTTTGGGAAGGAACCGGTTCCAGTTCTTTTCACTTCCAAATTGCTACCGACTAGTACGTGCTTTGACGGCGAGGAACCGGTTCCATAAAGAACTGAACAAATAACCGAATAAATTCAAATCTCTTTTTTGTGAGTTCGACTTCAATTGAAGTGTTCACTGCGAAAGATTCATTTTAAAGAACTAGCAATTCGTGAAGCATTCACAAAACATTGAAGTTTTTCTCACCGTTAATTCATATCATATTCACTTCAGTTTTGATGTACTCTGATACATGTTTTGTTCACGGCGTAAACTATTTTTTTTTTCTGCTGCGTTGTGGTAAGAAAACTGACCCGAACAATGACGTTACATATATATATTTATATATATAGACACGTTGTAGCGCTCTCAAAGTGGCAAGCAAAAAATCACGCTAGTTGGTGTGATCGGTGTTTAAGCTGATTTAGTACTAAACGGTCACACGTCGCTTGAGGCCGTTTCACGCAAGTATGGAACGCGGTCCGAACTTCGGATCTGTTTCGTTCATATACATATATTCTATGAATGTCTATCTTTGTCATACATGACCGATATTTGAATGATGAATTTACTGGTAACGTGTGTGTTTTGCTTGCCATATTTTGTGTTAATATTCTAAGGCTATAACGTGTCTATATTTGTAACGTCGTTGGACCCGAAGCTTTGCTTTTGATTTTCGTCCATGATAAACAAACACGTGCGGCGATTTAGTGATTAAACTATCTCGTTTGTATTAATAAATATAGCTAATGATAGTTGAAACCTTAGAGTAACAATATATGGAGAGAGAGCTAATTATTTTTACCCAACCTATACACATTTGGGATAAATCACTTTCTCAAGGTTTTTACGTCCTACACCATGAGAAAGAAAGAGACAGCAAAAATTTCCAAATTATCACACCGCTTTAAAGTATTGTAAGGATATTCTTCGTGTCCCGCGTCTCCGTTGACTCCGCCCACACGTTTTGATATGCGGCATAAATTGACACAAGTCAACGGTTTTTTAGGTTGTATGCTATATTTTTGTTTATAACAATACTGTGAAAAAGTGGTTAAACGAATAAACAAAAACCCAACCTATACACATTTGGGATAAATCACTTTCTCAAGGTTTTTACGTCCTACACCATGAGAAAGAAAGAGACAGCAAAAATTTCCAAATTATCACACCCCTTTAAAGTATTGTAAGGATATTCTTCGTGTCCCGCGTCTCCGTTGACTCCGCCCACACGTTTTGATATGCGGCATAAATTGACACAAGTCAACGGTTTTTTAGGTTGTATGCTATATTTTTGTTTATAACAATACTGTGAAAAAGTGGTTAAACGAATAAACAAAAACATTATGTCGACATGTGCTATGAATGGATTTACAAATACCATAGCCCTAGTCCTAGCCATGCCCAGTTCTAACCGAGTCCGTAAAACCTCGTATAAACTGACTACAGCTCTCTCTACAGCGCTCTCTCTTGTATATTATTGCTCTGAGGAAGTAACTAGCTAACGATCACGCCGTTTCTCGCCAGGGGTAGGTAGAGAGGACTGACCGCCATACAACTCTGTCTTAGCACACACTTCTTGCTTCATTCACATTCATACATGCTCTTTTGTTATTCTAACTCTTCACATAACCCGACTCAAGTATTTGGTTCACTTGATCGTGCCATGTCTTTCTCGAGCGTCCCCGACTTCTTCTTCCATTCGCTTTCACGTCAAATATTCTGTTCACACTCATTTCTTCGTTCATCCGCTCTACATGCCCAAACCATCTAAGCGTCCCTTTCTTGAGTCTTAGCCACGGCCAGGTCTAGCCGAGTCCGGAAAACCTCGTATAAACTGACTACAGCTCTCTCTACAGCGCTCTCTCTTGTATATTATTACTCTGAGGGTGTCTCCGACTACTTCTGACTTCTTCCGTCCACTCGCACTTCATATATATTTTCCTGAAACTTTCTTGCATCCAAAACTCAATTGTAATCCATTTCACAACATTACATTGACGACCAATGCTTTTAGTTCTTCATTCACTGAATTTATTACATGCAACCATTTATTATTGTTTTATTAGACTTCCGTCTCACGCAAACAAACTTCTCAAGAACCTTTAACAGAACAGTTACTGATTCATGCTCTAAGGACAAAAAATTTTCACAATCAATAAATGAATGAAAAATTACACTATTTTAATTACGGTAGGTACATTGATACAATTATCTAAAATACCTAGGTACGAATAAATATGGGTACCTACTTAACACAAAATTATATAAAGGAGTACCTAACAACGGAATACCCCACGGCAAGAACCTGTTAACTAACTGTCGAGTCATTCTGAGGTATTCAGTCTTTACTTAGTCTTAGTCTTTACTATTTTTCATGAATGTTATAGCTAACATACTAAATTTAATATATAATTTAGCATTTTAATGCATTTCTGCAATACAATGTTTTTTATTGTAGATAACATGTTCTTGCCTTAAAAACATATTTCAGCTTTAACAAAATTTGCAGTTAACACGTTCAACTCTTTGATTTTCCATGTTCGTGCCATTTTCATGATCCGAAAGTGTGTTCATTGGATAGAGCGGACCAGAATTAGTTTAGTGAGAATACTAACTCATTTTTGAGAAAAAATTTAGTTAACAGGTTCTCGCCGTGGGGTCTTCAACTACACCGGTTAATGCAACTACTGAAAAAATAAACTGTAGGTAGCTTCGGTTATTAAAACATCGCATCATAACTGCATATTCCCAATAAATACAAAAAAATATAGATAAAAAAATATTTTTTGACAAACCTTGGCCAGATTTTCCGTTAGTCAAGTCCTGCGCCTCGGTGGCGCTGCAACAGCTCATGCTGACGTCGCTTCCGCTCTCAGAGTCTCTGTCACTTCCGCACACACTTCCGTCCTCCCTATCCCCCACATCCAGGAACATCCTCGAAGACTCCCCATCGGTCCCAACATCCTCCTCAAAATCCTCGCCCCTCTCCCTAACAGTGGCCTCATCATCGAACCTTGAGGTAGCCCGATCTTCGTGCAAACTTGTATCTTTATTCAAAGCATTGCTATCACATAATCTTTCAGATCCTTTTTCAATGTTTAAGCTGTTGGCTTGTTGTTGTTGTTGGAGACCACCTAAAAGTCCTTGTAAAGGGTGGAACCAAGAGTTTGCGTAAAGATTCAAAGGAAAATTGATTGATGGAACGTTTTGATGGTGTTGTTGAAAGAGCTGCTGACTGATTGGGTTCAAATATTGCTGCATTTTGACAAGTTCTTTTATTCTGGCTATTTCCTGTTCTTCGTCTATTGGTAGTTGTTCTTGTAGCCTTTGTTGTTGCTGTTGTTCTTCGATGGTTTGTGAATTGCTTCTGATGTTTGCTGGTTGATGTCTTCTACTCGTGGGTTTATTGTCTTGGTTTCCTATGATAGATTCTATTGAGAATGGTTTTGGAACTCTGATTGCACTTGGAGATGTCTTTTTTAAGTCTTTTATAGGCACTGCAGTTGTGTAGGGGAGGCTTAGAATGGGCGATGCCATTTTTTTGTACGCGGGAGAAGATCTTTGCGGAGAAAGGCACTGTTTCTCGTTGTCTTCTAAATCCGACAATTCTTCTCGATTGTTTTCTTTTTGGTCTATTGTTGCATCCATTTTAAAGTTTTAACAAAATTGTCTTATTATAAGCAACAGCATATTTTTAATTTTTAAACAGCTGTAGGTATTATCATCTACCGATTAAAAAATTACCTATTCTTTTATTCTTTTAGGTATTTTATTTTAGACGGTTTATGATGATTTTGAACATATGGGTATCAAATCAATTATGTCGGTAGTAAGTAGGTAGATACCTACTATTAATCAAATAAATTAAGTTGTTAATTTTGTTAGCGATTATTTATAACTACCAATTATTTTCAACGTACTATCAAAAATCCTGTAAATTTGTTATTAGTTTTCCGTTTTATGTAGCAGCTATTCAAGAAAATACCTCGTCACTTTACAGCGTGGGTATTTAGTTATTGGAACATTATTTTAACAACAATGCTATTTTAAAACAATTGATAACACTTTCACCTAATTCACAATTAGTTTTTACGCCACATTGTTGAGCAATATTATGTTTTACAACAGTAGAAAATCTTCACTGATTTCATTTTATTCTTTAACATTTACCAAATATTATTACAGGTGTTGAATTCTTATTGTTTACACACATTTCACACACAAATTTTAATTGAATAAACGAAAACTATGTGATTATATTAAATTGCGATTCTTTTTTTCAAGTTCTTTATGAATCACATCACTAATGTCATATTTCAAATAAATTCAAAAACACACAATAACCATTTAAAAGGTGATTCTTTTTTTCAAACAAAGACAAGAACTAACATTGTAAGAAAGTACTTTCTTAATTATAAAATTATCTAATACTCCGCCACGGACGAATGGACGGTTGGTGTCTATGGTTAATTCGTAAAGCGCGCGCACTGTCTCGTGCAACTGTCAAACGCACACTGAGCCAACGAGGAGCTATATTCCTATACGGAACGGGCACCGGGTAATTACATTCACAGTGTTATTTCGCAGCGGAGATATTATGTGCGTCCGTTTGTACTAAATGTGGGTAGGTACAAGTATGATACGGTCCCCCTTTAAATGATTATCAACGATGACTGAAATTGGGTAGGTTTTAATGATTTCATTGATATTACAATAGACACTTATGTTGTGACAATATGATGTATCGATTTTTTTTTATGTTGCTAAATTAATATTATGTAATTTGTTAGGAATAGTTAAAGAGATGAAATTTCGCCACTCTGGTTCACATAACTAACTAACCATCACGCCGTTTCCCCGCAGGGGTAGACAGAGAGGACGAACCGCCATACAACTCTGTCTTGGCCCACACTCCTTGTTTCATTTACATTCATACATCGTCTCATACATACTCTTCTGTTATTCAGACTCTTCACATGACCCGATTAAAATATTTGATTTACTTGATCGTGCCTTATCTTTCTCGGGCGTCCTCGACTTCTTTTTCCATTCACTTTCGCATCATATAATCTTTTCACACCCCTTTCTTCGTTCATTCGCTCTACATGCCCAGACCATCTATGCGTCCCTTTCTTGATCCTATTCATTACGCTCACATCAGCCTTGCATTATTTCCGGATATCCACATTTTTAATACGGTCATACATGGTTTTACGCACATACGTCTCAAAGATCTCATTTCTACAGCATTCGGTCTAGTTTCATCCTTCCTCTGCCAGTTCCATGCCTCACTACCATACATCAGAGTTGGTATAAGCACTCCATTGTGGACTGGTTCACATAATATTTGTAATAAAGAAATGGAACTAACAGTGTGGAATTTTGACTTAATTATTACATGTGAACAGATATTTGAAAGCCCCATTGCTCGCGGTGGGAATGATGTGGCAAGCTTAAAAAAATTGTGTTATTCCTAGAAGTTCTAGACTAAAATGTATGCAATTTTCACAATGGCCTACCTAAGGAGAGTGTTTACCAGTTTAGGCAAATAGTTTTATCTACCTCAAATATCTTGACGACCTACGTGGTCAAGCGGTTAAGATCCTTGGCTTCGAATCCAGAGGTCGCGGGCTCAAATCCCGATACACGCAAGCAAATTTTATTTAATTATCAGAAAAAGCAAACACTTTGTGGATTGACATGATTAATTAAATAAAAAACACACGTTGTTTTAAACAACGTGTGTTTTTTATTTAAATTTTATTTAATTAAAACTTGTTATTTCTCATTTAAATAATACAAAATATCGTTAAGAAGGTATATTTGCGGCACGTTCCAGGGTGACCAGACCGTTTAGCCTCACAACATACCCCAATTAGGGATGCAATTGGTTCCGGACAGTTGGCACTTTTGTGCGGTATTCACAATATATATATATATATATATTTTTTTTTTGATTTACTGATATAGGAATAGGAAATACTGAAAGAAATACGAACTTAATTTATTAGCTAACTAACTAACCATCACGCCGTTTCCCCGCAGGGGTAGGCAGAGAGGACGGACCGCCATCAACTCTGTATTGGAACACTCCTTGATTCATTCACATTCATACATCTTCTTCTACATTATATTCTGTTATTCTGACTCTTCACATGGCCCGATTCAAGTATTTGATTCACTTGATGGTGCCATGTCTTCCTCGGGCATCCCCGGCCTCCTTTTTCATTCACTTTCGCATCATATATTCTTTTCACACTCCTTTTAGCTACTTTTTCAATTATATTATACCTGGGCAGGTAAGTGCACAATTGATCAATGCCTGTTCAATCGATAAATTCTGCGTAAACTTCCCAACTTCGTAATCGCTCGTGTCACCTTCTAAGAATTAGTGGTATTATATTTGTTTTAAGCTGCTTTAGCCAAGTGTTCTTGGAATATTTTTACGGGTAGCTTTGTTATCAAATATCTGATGTGATTTTTTTTTTTTAAATACATCAATTAGAAAAGAAAAAATAAATCTTTAGAGTTAATAATGCAGATAAAATATTTTTTGTGAGGCCCGTTAGAATAATGCATATTATTACAAATAAACCAACGATTCTGGATGTTCAAAGAATTAAAAAAAAAAGTATTTTTAAAATAATTTTAAATGCAAAACTAATTACATTTAAAACAGTGAAAAATTAAGTACACAGATATCTCTGTATCTGGCCATCCAACAATAGGTACAATAAAACTTCAACAGAAATTACTTCAATTGACAATATTCAAATAATTTGTTTGCCATAACTTTGGAGTTACAATATATGGAGAGAGAGATAATTATTTTTACCCAACCTATAAAAATGTGGCATAAATCACTTTCTCCGGGTTTTTACGTCGTACATCTTGAGAAAGAAAGAGACAGCAAAATTTCCCAAATTATCACACCGCTTTAAAGTATTGTAAGAATGTTATTCGTGTCCCGCGTCTCCGTTGACTCCGCCCATACGTTTTGATATGCGACATAAATTGACATAACTCAACGGTTTTTTAGGTTACATGCTATATTATTGTTTAAAACAATACTGTAAAAAAGTGGTTATACGAATAAACAAAAATATTATGTCGACATGTGCTATGAATGGATGTATAAATACCCTAGCCCTAATCCTAGCCACGCTTAGTTCTAGCCGAGTCCGGCAAAACTCTTCAAAACTGACTACAGCAGCGCTTCCTTTTGTATATTATTGCTCTGAGGCCATAACCATTAATGTTAGTAAATAGGTATTATATGTTTAAATTTTCAATCGAATATTCTTAAATTTGTATGTTATTAGGAAAATATGTCTGCATCTGTACATATATTTAATATTTACATTAGATCACATAAATTATGTGATCTAAATTAAAATGAATAAATATATAAAAATATTGAAAAACAGAGAATCCAACTATTTCCGAAAATAGACACTGCAAAACGCCCTAAAACTATGCGAAATCCAAAATCTACCGTCTATAAACATTTTTTTAAAATTGAATTTTGTAAAAGAGTCCCTAATGTTTCCAACCGTCTGGAGCCAGTGGGACTATGGCATCCCTAATAGTTTGTTCGAAAATACCGCCAGCAACGACCTCTACTGCTTGTTTAGGTTATTTTCAGCAAATAGACATAGTTTGTCCGAAAATATCACTAACGACCTCTACTGCTTGTTTAGGTTATTTTCAGCAAATAGAGATAGTTTGTTCGAAAATACCATCAGCAATGACCTCTACTGCTCATTTAGGTCATTTTCAGAAAATAGACTGTTATTTGAAAAGTTTCAGTGTTTTTTTGCGTTATATTTAAAATGAATTTTCACTGAATTTTTTTTTTAAAGAACTTTAATAACAATTTGGAAACATGCTGTATGCAAGCAATTCATCTGTGTGAGTAGATCAGTATCTATCTATCAGTATCTCGTCAACTTTTCGTCAGTTTTTTTGGGAAATTCAAATGAATACTTTTATAAGATAGACAGGTTTTTTTTAGCGTTCAAGAATTATTAGCGTTTTTTTTTTAATAAAAATCTTTACATCTTGCCTATCTTCATCTCTTTTTTACATTAATTTTAAGCTGACGAACGCTGAGACGGAAGATATGTTTCGCTTTTTATGGCGAAAATAATTGACGGAATAATTATTTTGATTCCTTGATTTGCGCAACGTTTCGCCTTCGCGCCGTCTATTTCCTTCCCACGGAAAACCCCGCACGAGAGAACGGGACGGATATACGCGATTACGGCATAAATCAAGGCGTGATCTTGAACGAAATAATAAACGGAGCTACGCCCCACTATTAAAATGCTAGCCCCTGATTGGTCGGGCCAAAACGATCAGAGAGAGAAGGGGAGAGAATTAGGAACGCCCTGCGAAGACGCGAGGGAGGGAGACGGCAGACCTGATTGTTTGCCAAGCAATTACAAGAGCAATTTTCGAAAATGGAACGTTTTATGTTTTAACCCATTCAAATCTAGACTCTGATGAAATTAAGATTATACATTTTTTTCTTGGTGTCGTTGTAAAAAATATATTTCTTACCTGTACTTACTACCCGGTTTCGCCTTATTATGCACTGAGGTGTTTGCATTACGCATTCTCACCTGACGCCTCTGCTCCAAAGATTGCAATCCGATTGTTAAGATAGGAGAAACTATCAAACGGACCGCCCGTTTCTGCGCATAGTATAGGGTTTTTATCAGGCATTTTAGGGCTCCAGACCAGAGGTGGCTGTCAACTTTTTGTGGCGCAGTTGCGATCTGTACAGGATCAGCAGTTGTGTACTATTGAAGTCTTGAAGTAACAATATATGGAGAGAGAGCTAATGCTTTTTACCCAACCTATACAAATATGGGATAAATCACTTTCTCCGGGTTTTTACGTCCTACACCATGAGAAAGAAAGAGACAACAATGTCTCGAGTCAAACAAATGAACATAACTCAACGGTTTATAAGGTTACATGCTATGTTTTTGTTTATAACAATACTGTGAAAACGTGGTTATACGAATAAACAAAAACATTATGTCGATATGGGTTATGAATGGATGTATAAAAACCCTAGCCCTAGTCCTAGCCACGACCTGGTCTAGCCGAGTCCGGCAAACTCCATAAAAACTGACTACAGCAGCGCTCTCTCTTTGTATATTATTGCTCTGAGATTAAAGTATCTGTGGGCCCCTTAGAGTATACAAGAGGTAGCCCAAGCCAAAGCCAGTGAAGTCAGTTTTGGACTTGTTTTTGATGATTTTAACATGACTCGGCGCAAATGGGCGTGGCTAAGACTAAGTCTACGGTATTTATACATCCATTCATATCACATATCGACATAATGTTTTTGTGTATTCGTATAGCCACTTTTTCACAGTATTTTTATCAACAAAAATATAGCATCTAACCTAAAAAACCGTTTAGTTGTGTCAAGTTTAGTGGCAAAATAAAAAAGTCCCGCCGTTAACCAGCGAAAATAACCAGCTTAAGATCATTACGACAGTATTTAGAAGCCGTCCAAGAAATTTGTTGTCTCTTTCTCTCTCATGGTGTACGATGTAAAAAACTCGGAAAAAGTGATTTATTACAATTTCGGATGGGTTGGGTAAAATAAATTAGCAATCCCTCCATATATTGTTACTTCAAGGTGGGCCCTGTACAGTACACCCAACTTCTGAGAGGCTAACTTAAATCTGGCTTTAAAATAGCCCTTGTGCAAATTGGGTCTTAGAAATATTAAACTTGACGAGAAGAAATTCTATTGAGGTGATCGTCCATTCTTTACTTCAAAGCCCTCCGAGCCGTTGTGGTTTTTGTCAAATGACTAATAATCTTAGAGTACATAGAGTGGTACGTATTCAAGGCAGTGTAGTCAGTTTATGATGATTTTTGCCGTACTCGGCAGATCTGGGCGTAGCTAGGACTAGGGCTAGGGTATTTATACATTCATTCATAGCGCATGTGGATAAAATGTTTTTGTTTATTCGTATTACCACTTTTTCACAGTATTGTTATCAACGAAAATATAGCATATAACCTGAAAAACCGTCTAGTTGTGTCCAGTTTAGTCGCATATGAAAAGATGTGGGCGGAGTCCCCGGAGACGCGGGAGACCAAGATCATCCTTACAGTACATAAAAGCGGTGTGTTATATTTGTTGTCTCTTTCTCTCTCACGGTGAACGACGTAAAAACCTGAAGAAAGTGATTTATCGCAAGTTTGTATAGGTTGGGTAAAAATAATTAGTTCTCTCTCCATAAATTGTTACTCTAAGCTAATAAATGACAAATAAAGCCACTTTAATTTCGAGCTGGGCATTTACTTCAGCGCTTCGAATTGTATTTTTTTACGTTGAATACCGGGGTACTTGACAAGAAGCATCACTTTTTTCTTCGAAAACGATAAAATAAAATAAAAAATATTACTTAGTTTTACACCATTTTTTACTGTACGAAATAACGACCAGTTTCAAATACCACCGTAGCTTCACCAGGACAGTATACTATAAAAAAGCAGTGAAAATTCTTCGATTCTCATCTTGTAGTGATTTTTTAGGGAGCATTCATAGACAAATGATGTAACTTGGAATGAAAGATCTCCGGCCGTGAGCGGGTCAAAAGAGCGGGAAGTCGTTAGGATGTCCGCCATTTTGGAAGCAAATTGCCGGGAATCGGTGACATTCGGCGGGAAGAGGGGTCTTTGCTGCCTAATGAATGACCGACCCATTCTTTCTTTGTCCCTGCTTCTCCCTACAACATACGTCTTGGACGGAGACGAAATACCCTCCTCGGAGAATGCGTTCAGTAGTAGGTAATTGTAATTAGTTATTATTTAGTTATATGAAGACCGGGCAGGCTAAAATAATCTTAAAACTGCTTTAAATAGGTTTCAAATTCGTGTGCTAATTGCAGGAAGAATGCGACAGCACTATTAACTCATTTAGTGTGGTCTCATTCTTTCATTACATTAAATCCACACCAATTCCTCTTGAATTTGCGCTGCTTGTTTCTGCATAATTTTGTCTCTTTTTAACACTCGGTGTGCATTTTTCGTTTCAACAGATGATGGGCATCAACTCGTATCAAGTATAAGACCAGAGGTGCAGGTTTATATTTCGCTCCGTCGTTCGTACCGGTAACATAGGGATTCGATTACCGTCCATGAATATGGGCGCTGCGCCCGTAAAAAAAACCACTGTAATGAGGTAATATAAGCGCCTTAGCAAGCGCTTGGAGCGGGCTGCTCCAATTGCGCCTGCTAAGAACTGACCCTGAGACCCAGCAGGTCTTATGCTTTGCGCGTGCCGTATTTGTGAAGCAAATATTCGGTTCCACTGAAAAGATAAACCGATAGAAGTGTGTGTTTATCAGTGACAGTCGGCGACTGTTTGTAGAAGGGATGTTGTACAATCAGTATATACCTACTAGCCTACAAACAAGATGCAATTACTGACAAAGATAGTCTGTCAAATTAGCTTTATAAATCCTTAACACTCGGCAACATCAATCAGATCCCAAATACCTTAAATGTGGCTTCCATATAAATGCAATTCAATGTTTAAATAATTCGAGTTGTTCAAGCCAAACTATCAAAATACTTCACGCAAACTAATTCACTAAAAACAATCCACTCGATCCGTAATATTACGTATGCTATTTTGTGCATTATACCCATAAACATTAACGTCGTTTTTAGTGCGTTGGATGCTGTTCTCAAATCCGTTTACAAAATTCGAAGACCTTGGCGGGTGGTACTGAATGCGCATGCGTGAATTTCAAATACGTTCTAGCTTTGTGGATACGGAATTAATGATAGAATCCACTGCGGCCATTACTGGTGTAGTAATAAAAAATACTAGGGTAATTTATGTAGCGCCATTTTTGTGAAATATCACCCAAGGTCGCATCTTTGCTGTGTGTTTACTGTACACTGTGTTTACTGAATACATAGATACACAATAGGCGAATGCCGTAGTCCCACTGGCTCCAAGCAGTCAAGACTCTGGTGCGGTATTCAAATTTATATATATATTTTTAAAGACTTTATTTATAAGTATTTTATACAAAATAATAATAAAGGTAGATACTCCCAATACCACCCTTGTGAAAGATTACAATGCAGAATCGAAACGTTACGTTTAAAAGACTTGTTATGAAGCACGATAAATTCGATCCAGTGCGATTTTGAATTTTCCCGCTAGTTAAAAATCTATTTATTATGGTGTAATGTTTTGTCTATTTGCCCCACTGAAAAGTCAAAAAGTGGGGGCCAAACGGCGAACGGACCCGGGCTGAAACGGCCACGAGGATCATTCAAGTTTAGACCTTCAAGAATTCAAGTTTCTACCTTCAAGTTTCAATTTTCAACGTTCAACGCTCGACCGCGAAACAGAGTGAATATTAGAGTCTTCGCAGTAGACGCCGAATAGTGCAGTTAACGTTTTTAGAGTCAATACAGTATTTACCGCCTATGGTGAAATAGCAAATTAAAGTAAATATTTCGATGGATAATCCGAGGCGCTACAATCCCCGGCAGCCACCATCGAGGAAAGAACTAGCGAGGTTTCTCGGCTATCAGACTGGACAGAAGGATTCTTAGCGCGCAGGATCCACGCATTTTCCAGTATCGGTGATAATTGAACAATTTAGTAAAATAGTTTGTCACTACGAGTACCCAATTATAACGTTATCCACCAAGTTAATCAAGCTTTTCCTGGGCGTAGAATCAATATTCTCAAATATAATCCGAGAGAGCATTTAGAGTGTATTTTTGTTAAAATTCCTTAAACCCTGCAAGTATGGGTCCCTTTTGTAACCCCCTTTTTTAACGAAGAAGAAGAAGGTCCTCTCTAAACCAAAATAAACGAATTTCAAACACGGAGAAAGATCCGTTCTACCGACTGAACCTAACCGGGTGGGCATTTAAAATGGTAAGTGAATCCTTGGGACACACGAACTCGTCACTTTATATTTGTGCCTGTTAAAAGTAGGAGTACTTTTAGCGTGATTTAACAGACTTTACAGGCAGGTACTTCTTAAACTTCCTCTTTCCCAACTCCTTCTCCTCCTCACTCACTTCAGCCTCACAACATATCCCAATTACGCCAGTTCCACTGGCACTTTTTCGGTACCTAGAATGTGACAAACGAAAGAATGCGGCTGATGGCTGATTTTGGCAGGAGGCGGGGTCAGCCGGAAAAAAATCGCCAGTCTCCACTGTACGGATTGTCTACTTTTCGAACAGCTTCGGCAAAGTTGCGCAGTATTTAGATAAAACAAAAATAAATAGAATGAAACTTGTTCTGAATCCTCTGCTTGAACAAAATCGCACTTCTTGCCGTCTAAATTTCTTTCTCTCTTATTCTTGCCAAATTATCTGGCGAACAATTTAATTCTTTGCTGTTTTTATACGAGTGGAAGCAAAGATGAGTCATTAGGCTTTTTCCTTTGCTTTTAGATACGTAATTCGATTGTTAGCGGAGATTTCATTTTCACAATTATTATTACTATGAGGGGAACGATGCGAAGTAACAAAGAATAGCGACTTAATGGAGGTTCTAAAATTATTAAAAAAAACATAAACAAGGGCTCTAAATATTGCTTATATCTAGGAGCTTGAAGTAACAATATGTGAAGAGAGAGCTAACTCTTTTTACCCAACCTATACAAACTTAAGATAAATCACTTTCTTACGTCGTACACCATGAGAAAGAAAGAGACAACAAAATTTTCCAAATTATCACACCGCTTTAAAGTATTGTGAAAATGTGCTTCGTGTTCTGCGTCTCCGTTGACTCCGCCACACGTTTTGATATGCGACATAAATGGACATAAGTCAGTGGTTTTTTGGTTATATGCTTAATTTTTGTTTATAACAATACTTTGAAAAAGCGTTTATACGAATAAACAAAAACATTATGTCGACATGTGCTATGAATGGATGTATAAATACCCTAGCCCTAGTCCTAGCCACGCCCAAGTCTAGCCGAGTCCGGAAAACCTCATAAAAACTGACTATAACAGAGCTCCTTCTTGTATATTATTGCTCTGAGGATATAATATTGAACAAATCACTCGACGGCCTCCATAGTCGAGTGGTAAGACGCTTGACTACGAATTCGAAGGTCGCGGGTTCGAACCCGGCGTGCGCCTATAACTTTTATTTAATTAATATGTGTCATGACACATTTAATCCATATAAAAATAATAAAAAGAATATTTGCGGCACGTTCCAGAGTGGTAGATACTCTAAGTATCGCCCTGGTGAAAGACCACCATCCAGAATCGAAACGTTGCTTTCAATGGCTTTAGCCGTGTTTGGTGACCAGATCTGAATAGCCAGGTACTTCCACACCTTCCTCTCTCCCCTCCCTACTCTCCTCAGCTTCACAACATGGCCCAATTGGGGATGCCATAGTCCCAACGGCTCCGGACAGTCGGGAGTCGTTAAAACTCTTGAACGGTATTTACATTTTTAAAAAAAAGGGTAGAATATGCCTCCGCTCAGTATCGCCCTAGTGTCAGAGACCACAATTCAGGATCGAAAGGTGGTTTTTAAATTGCATTAGCTATGTTTGGTGACCATAGCTCAACAGCCGGGTTCTTCTTAATCTTCTCCACCCCATCCCCCCCCTCCCCTTTTTATCAGCCTCACAACATTCCCCAAATTTTTTAATTCTATTATTATTGTATTATTGACTCACCTTCTCTGTTGCTACTTTTTTTTTGTTTTACGTGAATACCGCACAAGAGTCTCAACTGCTCCCAACCGTCTGGAGCCAGTGAGACTATGGCATCCCCAATAGGGGTATGTTGTGAGGCTGAAGGTAGTGGAGAGGGGAAGGAGATGAGGGAGGGAAAGGTTGGAAAGTACCTGGCTATTCAGATCTGGTCACCAAACACGGCTAAATCCATTTCAAGCAACTGAAGCATTCTGAATGGTGGTCGCGACCTTTGGATTTGTAGTCGAACGTCTTACCACTCGACCATCAGCTCATCCAGTTCAAAATTCCTTGCCGTAGACTCAGAATTAATGAATTGCTGTTCCTCAATCATTACTCTACTAATTATGGGTATCATTCTCCACTGTCCAGAATGTCGAGACTTGTTAACTCTAGCCATGGTCTTGAATTTTTTTGGTACCAGTCTAAATGATTTTTGTCATTCTTTACGATAAAATTCTTCGAAGAATACAATTTGTTCCGTCTAACATCATTGATTCTACTAAAACCTTTTTCAGGCTTTGTTTGAATGTTCTATCAAATGCATATTTTTGTCATTGCTTCATTAAAATATTAGGTTATGTGCTGTTCTTTCTCTGTTGCTCTTTTTGTATCATTTCGTGTTACGTATTTTTTTTTGCAACTAGACAATGATCTTTTAGTTTAAACATAAATAAATAAGACATATCTTTTTTATATATTTTTTCAAAGTTTTGAAATCATCGTCAAAGATATTCCATAAAATAAGTATAATATGCCAGAGTTACTAAAATCATATCCATCCCATTGCGGTTTAATAGCCTCTCTGCCTACCCATTGCCTACCCGCCCGGGGGGTCTATACAATTATTTACACCCCCTCCACCCCACTAAAACCACCCCGATGTGTATCCGCCGCCCCTAATGGCCCGGCTTAGACAGACTTAATTTAGCTTGACAAAGTGAGTATTAATTTAATAGGGTAATTTGTTGGTTTAGAGAGAAGTAAGTAAATGGTGAGTGGTTGCTCTTCATCGTATCGTAGGTTTTTCATGTTAATGCGATGCAATAGTCTCTCTACCTGGAGCCAGTAGGACTAAAGCACCCTATTTTATGATGTTTCACGAGGGGAGGGGTTGTTGAAGTAGTAAAAAGAAAAACTTTAAGGTAGGTGCCTAGGAGTCTACAACCTCCATGGTCGCGATTATATTTGATAAATATGGATCATAACACATGTAATTCATATAAAATAATATAAAGTATATTTGCGGTACGTTCCAGAGTGGGTGTAAGTATCGCCCTGGTGATAAACCACCATTCAGAATCGAAACGTTGCTTGAAATGGCTTTAGCCGTGTTTGGTGACCAGATCTAAATAGCCAAGTATTTCCCAACCTTCTCCGTTCCCATCTTCTTCTCCTCCCCACTACCTTCAGCCTCGCGACATACCCTATTTGGGGATGCCATAGTCTCACTGGCTCTAAACGGTTGGGAGCAGTTGAGACGCTTGTGCGGTATTCATATTAAGTATGAGACGATGTATGAATGTGAACGAAGCAAGGAGAGTGTGCCCTAACAGAGTTGTATGGCGGTCCGTCCTCTCTGCCTACCCCTACGAAACGGCCTGATAGTTTTAAAATTTAAAAGTTAGTAAGTTAGTTTTTGTAGTAGACCAGTGGGAAACGTTGGGATGGCCAACCAACTGGGGATGTCATAGTCTCACTGGCAAATTGGTTATTCTATCAAGATTCCAACCAGATTTCAGCTATCATTTTTATAATTGTATAATCAGCATTTTTAAACAATATAGTTGTGTAGAATCTTCAGTTATACAATTATTTATTTATTTAAATACTAATGGACTATTGTCAAATTACAAAAAAAATACATAACACGAAATGCACCTACATAATATTTTAAAGAAGCAATGATAAAAATGAGATAAAAATATACATTAGAAAGAACATTCAAAGCCAAGGTCAAGTCAAAGTTTTGGTAGAGTCGTAAAGAATGACAAATATCATTTAGACGGGTTTCAATTTCAAGAACATGGCTTGAGTTAACAAGTCTCGACATCCTGGACAGTGGGGAATGATACCCATAATTAGTAGAGTGTTGATTGAGGAACAGCAATTCATTGTTTCTGAGTCTACGATAAGGAATGTTGAACTGGATGATTTGCAACAAAAAAGGTGAGTCAATAATACAATAAATAATTTTGAAAATGCAAATTAAATCAAAGTCTTTCCTACGCTTTTCTTATGAAGAAATTTTCAATGTTTGTTCAATTGAATCCTCGGAGGAAGAATATCTATGGAGAGAGAGCTAATTCGTTTTACCCAACCTAAGCAAATTTGCGATAAATTACTTTCTCCGGGTTTTTACGTCGTATACCGTGAGAGAGAAAGAGACAACAAAATTTTGACAAAATTTCACACCGCTTCAAAGTATTGTAACCATGTTCTTTGACTCGTGCGTCTCTCGGGACTCCGCCCACACGCTTTGATGTGCAACTAAACTGAACATAACTCAACGGTTTTGTAGGTTATATGGTATAATTATTTTTATAAGAATACTGTGAAAGAGTGGTTATACGAATAAACAAAAACATTGTGTCGACATGTGCTATGAATGGATGTATACATACCGTAACCCTAGTCTTAGCCACGCTCAGGTCCAACCAAGTCAGTAAAACCTAGTAAAAACTGACTACAGATCGATTTACAGCGTTACCTCTTGTATATTATTACTCTAAGATTGAATCATATGAATAATCGCCTCTTTCTCGCCCTAATCTCCATGCAATTCCACATTCATTATTTTATTTTCGTACTTCACTACCAAGCAAGCGCATGGATTGGATAGCCTCCCAACTCGGAACTCAATTATCTCAGCCGAGACAACCTCGACTATATCCATCTTCCGCCCCGCCCTCTGTGCGCTGCTAGGTTTGATCTAAACTCAGTAGACTGTACAATGGGTACCTACCTACCGTTGGTGTTGCATATTGATTAAGCGTACTGACAGATTGACGGGTGTCATGCAATGTGTTGTCAAAGGAATGTGATAATAAAAATTGAAAATATAAAACATTAACTAGATATGGATATCTACCACCTTTCGTATACTATTCTTAGACTCTTTTATAACTATATTTTTTATAATCTTTTCAGGTTTTTGACACCAACGGCAAATTAATAATTAATAAAACCTCAGAGTAAGAATATATGTGAAGAGATAGCTACATATTTTTATCCAACCTATACAAATTTACGATAAATCACTTTCTCCGGGTTTTTACGTCGTAAACCGTGAGATAGAAAGACACAAGACAAGTTCTCACATAATATAGCACCACCATTCGGAATGTAAGCATGTTCTCCGTCTTCCGCGTCTCCGGCGACTCCGCCCACTACGTTTTGATATGCGACATAACTTAACGGTTTTTTAGGTTATATCCTATATTTTTGTTTATAACGATACTGTGAAAAAGTGGTTTTACAAATAAACGAAAAGATTATTTATTTATTTATAAATTAACGGAATAAAGTCTAATTACAAAAAAAACATATAAAACACGAATTGGAAAAAAGAGCAACAGAGAAGGAATAACATATACAAAATAAATGAAGCGATGACAAAATAAACATAAGAGAGAACATTTAAGCCATGGTCTAGTCAAAGTTTTGGTAGAGTCGTAAAGAATGACCAAAATCATTTAGACTGCTACCAAAAATTTCAAGACCATGGCTTGTGTTAACAAGTCTTGACATTCTGGACATTGGAGAATTATACCCATAGTTAGTATTGTGATGATTGAGGAACAGCAATTCATTGTTTCTGAGTCTACGGCAAGGAATGTTGAACTGGATAAGTTGCAACAGAGAAGGAGAGTCAATAAAACAATTAATAATTTTGTAAATGAAAATTAAATCGACGTCTTTCCTGCGCTTTTCTTTTTTTTTTTCTAATTGTGTCGGCATGTGCGATGAATGGATGTATAAATACCCTAGCCCCAGTCCTATCCACGCCCAAGTCTAGCCGAGTCAAGCAAAAATCATCAATACTGACTACAGAAGCGCTCCCTCCTGTATATTATTGCTCTGAGCATAAAACTTTCATACACAATGAAACCCACATTCACAAAGTTTGTCGCTACTTGTCTCAGTAATAATTGGTTTAGACCTCAGAATAATAATATATTAGGTGGAATAGCTTGTGTAGTCAGGATTGTTGATTTTTTCCTTAGTTTTTATTTTTTATAGGTTTTAAAGCCCCTCTGTCTTTGGCCAAAATTTGTAAAAACATTATTTATTTTTTACAACTATGTTGAACGGCGCGGAGTAATGCTCGTCTGTCAATGCAACTTAATTGGGTGCAAGTATGCGCCGCGCTCGAGCCAAATTGTTCCTTGATGCTCAATTAATTATCATCGGCTTATAAATAGCTGCCCATAGGTGATCAGGTACTCTGTGGCAAGGCTGATGGCAGTTGAAACTTCATCATAAGACTTGTTGGTAAATCTGAACCCTTCATAAAACACCATCCTTACAAAGGAGGTCATCATGTCGACATCTCGGAAATAACGAGTAGGTGCCTACCTACATAATAATGAGCAAATAATCATTAGGTCAACCACGAAGTATGTGGTCGACAGAAATTTTATTGACATCCAGAGGAGCATGAATTCCATCCCTACGACGTTTGAGGGCCTGCGTGGTCGAGTGGTAAGACGTTCGACTACGAATCTATAGGTCACGGATTCAGACCGTGTGAAAATAAATTGTATTTGTTATATTTTAGAACTAAGGAACTATAATAAATAAATGTACTAGTAAATTGTAAAATGATATTCTTTAAGGTTAGGTAGATCACGTTTATTAACGAATTTAATCACGCTGACGTAATTAATTACAAAACAAGAGGTGTTTTGCGTCACGAAGAGTAAACCGAAGTGTCAGCGGGCAAATTCCTCCTTTCCCGCTAGAAACATTTTTTTTCCCGCGGGAAATACCTTCCTCTGCTAAGCTGTTAGGTGCGCCCCGTTGCTGGCCATGTAAATTTATTTATTATTTTACTTGGAAATACATTTTTTTATTGGTTGGTAAATTTCCCATCCCACTAGGCATGAGCCTGTGTTGGGATGGCAATTTACAAAAGTGGTTTTTTAGCTACATAGTAACATGTTAATATCGAAAATATAGTACATACATAATAAAAATAATATAAGTAAATGAATAATTTGAAGATATAGAATTCATATATTAAAAATTAAATGAAACTTGGTTTTTAAGGTGAGTAATGATATTGCTTTTAAAGGAGCTTTTTGTTTTTTATATAATACGCCTAAATAGGCGTTATAATATATTTGATATATATTATGTGTCATAACACATTCAGTTCTTATAAAATAATTTATTGTATATTTGCGGCACATTCCAAAGTGGTACATATCGCCCTGGTGAAAGACCACCATTCAGAATCGAAACGTTGAGTGAAATGGCTTTAGCCGTGTTTGGTGACCAGATCTGAATATCCAGGTACTTATCAACCTTCCCCTTCCCCTTCCCCTTCCCCTTCCTTCCCCTTCCCTTCCTTCCCTTCCTTCCCTTCCCTTCCTTCCCCTTCCCTTCCCTTCCTTCCCCTTCCTTCCCCTTCCCTTCCTTCCCTTCCCCTTCCCTTCCCTTTCCTTCCCTTCCCCTTCCCCTTCCCCTTCCCCTTCCCCCCTTCCCCTTCCCTTTCTCTTTCTCACTCATTTAAATCTCACAATACACCCCAGTTGGTGATGCCATAGTCTCACTGGCTCTAGACGGTTGGGAGCACTTGGGACTCCAGTGCGGTATTTACTAGGTGAAATCAAAAAAAAAAAAACGAAATATCGATCGAACGAAGGAGTTACTTCTGGAGATTTTGAATATGAAAATTTGAAAAGAATTACTGGTAATTTTTTTGATGCCTAGAATTATATTGCACGAACAATCGTGGAATGACATTATTGCATTATACCTCTGTGATTTTGCATTTTATATTCATATTATCGCCGGAAAGGCAAAAGGGCTGAAGCGCCATTTTGGGAAGTTTACACCAGAGCACTATAAAGTATTTTTGTTTTAACAATAAAATTCATAAGTTTTACCTGGATGAATTTTGAAAAAAAAAATTAACTCAGGTGACTCAATGTGAGCATTGAGCAATGTTTAAAAAATTACTAAACTTAAATCGGCTTGAGTCAGACCTTCTCCTAAATGGTAAATATGCCGTAGATGGCTGAAGGGCCACAAAAGTTTTCAGAATCAAACGAGAGTTTTCAATGCAGAAAAGAAAACTGACCAAAACTGCATTATAACCTCTCACAATAAGATATGGGAAGGAGAGCTTCTGTACTATTTGTAGTGAGTATTGATGAGTTTTCCTGACTCGGCTAGACCTGAACGTGGCTAGGACTAGGGCTAGGGTATTTATACATCCATTCATAGCACATGTCGACATAATGTTTTTATGTATTTGTAAAACCACTTTTTCACAAATTGTTATCAACAAAAATATAACATAAAAAACCGTTTAGTTGTGTCAAGTTTAGCAGTATAATAAAAAATGTGGGCGGAGTCCCGCGATGACCCAGGAGCCCAAGATCATTGTGACAGTACATATAAGCGGTGTATTATTTTTCTTGTCTCTTTCTCTGTCATGGTGTACGACGTAAAAACCCGGAGAAAGTGATTTATCCCAAATTTGTATAGGTTGGGTAAAAATAATCAACTCTTGATTTCACAAAGGTAAATCTTGGCAAGTGGGCTTGACGGCCTCCGTGGTCGAGTGGTAAGACGCTCGACTACGAATCCAGGGGTCGCGGGTTCGAACCCGGCGTGCGTAAATAAATGTAATTTAACTAATGTGTGTTTTGACACATTTAATTTATTTAGAAAAACCAATTTATAAAATGATTCGATTTATCGCCGCGTAGGGCGCTTACGTCTGCCAAAACATCTAGTAATAATGAATGAATTGTTTACCAAAATCGTACTTAAAAATAATGAACATTTAACACCGCAGCATTAGCGTACGAATTAGCCTCTCTGCAGTTGCTGCAAGAACGTCGTGTACAAAAAGTCGGGCCGTTTGTCGTATTTAAAGACGCGATGTCTCCCGTCGCCGGGACAAATTGTATTGGTAATTAATCGCGCGTTCACTCCCCGCCCGAGTACGCGGTGAAATAGAGAGATCAAAAGTAAAGAAACTACAAGTTATTACTTCACACTTCGTCGCCTGCGATCGTGGCACGGCTAGCACGCTACTGCCACAACCGAAATAATACCACGCGCTGCAAGTCGGCTCTCGTGGGGTTGATTTTTTATAAAAATTGCTTTAGAGCTGTCGCAAAGAAAAAGTATATACCTAAATGAAAAGTATAAATGTATGTTTTGTTATTTATATTCACAAATTATTTATCGGAATCCCCTACGGTTTCCTACTTGGAGTAACAATGTATGGAGAGAGAGCTAATTATTTTTACCCAACCTATACAAACTTGCGATAAATCACTTTCTCCGGGTTTTTACACCGTACACCATGAGAGAGAAAGAGACAACAAATATAATACACCGCTTCTATGTACTGTCACAATGATCTTGGGCTCCTGGGTCACCGCGGGACGCCCATATTTTTTTATTATGCAATTAAACTTGACACAACTAAACGGTTTTTTAGGTTATATGCTATATTTTCGTTGAAAACAATACTGTGAAAAAGTGGTTTTACGAATAAACAAAAACATTATGTCGATACGTGCTATTAATGGATGTATAAATACCCTAACCTTAGTCTTAGCCACGCCCAGGTCCGCTGAGTCCGGTAAAATCATCAAAAACTGACTACACTGCCTTGGATAGATACCACTCTATAAACTCTAAGGTTTTCTAGTCTGAGCAGTAAGATCCTTGGTTCATGGCCCAATATTTATATTTCATATAAATAAACTGCACAAGAGTCCCAACTGCTGGAGCCAGCCAGTGGAACTGTGGCATCCCCAGTTGGGGTAGGTTTTGAGGCTGAAGGTGGTGGGGGAAGAGGAAAGTACCTGTTTATTCAGATCACCAAACACAGCTAAAGCCGTTTAAAGCAACGTTTCGATTTTGAATGGTGGTCGTAATATATGGTAAATTTGCGGCACGTTCCAGAGTGGTAGATGCCGTAAAAATCGCCCTGGTGAAAGTCCACTATTCAGAAAATAAGCGTTGCTTAAAATGGCTTTTGCCCTGTTTGGTGATCAAATTTAAAAATCCAGCTACTTCCCAACCTTCCTCTTCGCCATCTCCTTCTCCTCCCCACTATCTTCAGCCTTACAACATACCCCAATCGGGGATGCCATGGTCCCACTGGCACCAGACGGTTGGGAGCAGTTGAGACTCATTGCACGGTATTCACCATAAAAAAATCCAAATGTTTTTCAATACAAAAATATGTTTCGCCCAAGCTGTGGCACTGCCACACCAGTCAGGCAAAAGTGCGCCACAAAAAAAGTCGGTGGCAATCTCGCATCTCTTTACAGTATCCAGCGCTCGGCAGACGGCCATAAATCTCCGGCCAGCTCGCCCGGAACCGCCGGGGAATTCTTACCAACAACTTACACGTGTCTTCTTCTGCCACCTCTGCTCTGTCTCTCCGCTTCTCCACGCTGTGCCGCTCCGAGTGATGTTTGGTGAGGTCTCCGAAACGCAGAGTAACTCCAACGAGTAAGGATGGTGTTACAATTGGTTACTTATAACTAACTTATTTACAGATGATCAAAAGAAAAACAAATCAACATGATTGTAATTTTTGTTTGGTACGATAAGTCGTGTGAAGAGTAGAAGTAATAGACGAGTATTTATCAGAATGTGTATGCATGTGATTGAAGCTAGGGTTGAGTGGCTCCATACCATCTGCCGACTCTTGCTTGGCATGAAATGTATCGTTGTTAAGTATGTAAGCCAACTTAATATCCATTAATTATCGACCACTCTGTAACCAAACTTCAACATCAATATACTTGCTCCGATTTCCTTCCAGCATCAACATATGTTTTTTTTTTTTTTTTACGTGATTACCGCACAAGAGTCTCAACTGCTCCCAACCGTCTAGAGCCAGTGAGACTATGGCATACCCAAATAGGATATGTTGTGAGGCTGAAAGTAGTGGGGAGGGGAAGGAGATTGGGAAGGGGAAGGTTGGGAAGTACCTGGCTATTCAGATCTGGTCACCAAACACGGCTAAAGCCATTTCAAGCAACGTTTCGATTCTGAATGGTGGTCTTTCACCAGGGCGTAACTTAGAGTATGTACCACTCTGGAACGTGCCGCAAATATACTTTTTATTATTTTTACATGAATTAAATGTGTTATGACACATGTTAATTAAATAAAAGTAATTGGCGCACGCCGGGTTTGAACCCGCGACCTTTGGATTCGTAGTCGAGCGTCTTACCACTCGACCATGGAGGCCGTCGTCATATGTGCTCCAGTTTCGCTCTGATATCAAACCGTGTGCTCTAACCGTGCTCCATGCTCCAAGTAAGATCCAAACAACAGCAAAATAACCAAAAAAACTACCAAATAACATATAATAATTTTGATAATATACATAATTTTGATGATTTTATTTACAAACTAACGGACTATAGCCCAATTACAAAAAAAACATAACACGAACTGGAAAAAAGCAACAGAGAAAGAAAATGATTTTGATGATTTATTTATAAACTAAGGGATTACAAAATTGGTCCAATTACAAAAAAAAACACTTAATGGGAAAAAAGAGCAACAGAGAAAGAACAGCACATACATAATATTAAATGAAGCAATGACAAAAATAGGACAATATATACATTAGAAAGAACATTCAAGTCAAAGCCAAGATCAAGTCAAGGTTTTGGTAGAGTCGTAAAAGATGACAAAAATCATTTAGAATGGTACCAAAAGTTTCAAGACCATGGTGATCGTTTTTCACCCTTTCTATTGAGAGGTTCGAGGTCCCAATACTTAAATAAAGGCTCATCTAACAGAACACTTGCAATAATATTGTCACTTCTTACGGTAAGCAAAAAGCATAGACCGGCATACATTTCTGTATAAGTACACACACACGCATTTCATTAGCATTCAGACATCGTCTCATGTACACTTTTCTGTTATTTGGACTCTTAGCTTGACCCAACTTAAATGTATGATTCACTTGATCGTTCCATTTTCCTCGGGCGTGCCCGACATAATTTTGAAATAAATTATTATGTCCTTTATAAAATAACAAATAAGATGGGACCAAGATGGCTCCCTTGTGGTAAACCACTCATAGCTCGTTCCACGTGTTTCCCATTTGTGAAATATCGAAAGTAGATAGATGTAGTTGAAATTTCCACACACAGGGAAAAAGTAACTACTATCGAAAAACGCAAACTACAGTTCTCTTATTCTCAAAATACGAAAGATAAATCAAGTTGTCAAGAAAACTCCAAAAATAGTTTGACTGTAGCAAAACTCTATTACGGGCTACAGTGTCAAGAGTCTGGGTGTCTATGATGTTAACCAACCTCCAATAGGAATGCCATACTAAGAAATAGAAGAAAGACGTACGCGTTGTGCATAGTGCAAAATACTTTATGGTTACCCAGGGCCGGTTCCACGAGATTCTGCGCCCTGCGCAGTAAATACCGATTGCGCTCCCTCCCCCCCTAGTTCTTTGAAGAACTATTGATATTGACATGTATATATTAATATGTTAAGTTGATATAACGGATTGTTATTTAACCTTCTCCTCCCCTTATTACCAACATATGAATACTTGTATTAATTAAGGTGATAACTGCCAAAAGCTAAAACTGCCTGTATTAGTACCAAAATACTAATTTGTCAAATAAAATGATATGTAGCACACCTTTTGAAAAAATCTTTTCATAATAGCTTGAAGCAATTTCGACAGTATCCATTATTTAAAAACTTTAATCAATTTCGCATTTCTATAAAATAAAATAATATAACAAAATGTAAGTTAAATGTTTTTTGGCACTTAGCACCTTGATTAATACAATTATTAATATGGCCTAAAAATATTTATCAAAAAGTAATTTCTGAAGAATTATACCTGTATAGTCTGTACAACCATAACAATAAAAATATTTAATACTTTTTTGCTTTTAATTTGAAACGACTTAATTCAATCTTAAGCCTGTTGTGAAACCGGCCTTACAGACATAGACCAAAATATCAATTATCTCGTTCACACAGATTTAATGATCATTGTTGACTGCTTACTCCTACGTAGTTATTTTAATAGTGCCGAGAGGCCATTATGTTTAAATTACATATTATTAATTATCATGAAATAATTTAAGATAGGTACTTACTCACAAAAATAAAGTGTTCATATTTAGGTCAGTTATGAACGCTGTCAAAATGTATTCGCTTATATCTACAGTTATTTTGATTAAAAAAATATAAACCCCTTTTTGCATTTCTCCTCCTCGTCAAATCACAATAGTTTCCGACAAATTTAAAACCTTACTCTAACCGTACAATGTTTTGCCACCCATTTCATTTTCCTTCCAAAAAATAATATTCCGACTGTCAAAACGTCTCATTTTGTTTCATTTTTACTTTTAATCTAAAAAAGTACCTACCCCGATTTCTTTTTCCTATGTTTTCTTTAACCTTTAGAATGCCAGATTCCCCCAAGGTACAATTAGCGTCGTACCTTGAGGGACTGTTATTTCATAGTAGCTCACTTGTGTTTTTGTCACTTACGAAATCTTCTTCTCAGATAATGTGAGACAAATTGCATGTTACTAATAGTAGAGCTACTTGACGGCCTCCATGGTAGAGTGGTAAGATGCTCGACTACGAATCCAAAGGTCGCGGGTTCGAACCCGGCGTGCGCAAATAAATTTATTTAATTAATATGTGTCATAACACATTTAATTGATATATAATAAAATATAGTATATTTGTAGCACGTTCTAGAGTAGTAGATACTCGAATCGCCCTGGTGAAAGACCACCATTCAGAATTGAAACGTTGCTTGAAATGGCTTTAACCGTGTTTGGTGACCAGATCTGAATAGCCAGGTACTTTCCAACCTTCCCCTTCATCATCTCCTTCCCCTCACCACTACCTTCAGTCTCACAACATACCCCTATTGGGGATGCCATAGTCTCACTGGCTCTAGACGGTTGGGAGCAGTTGAGACTCTTGTGTGGTATTCACGTAAAATCAAAAAAATATATTGGGAAAAATGGTGTTTTCTCCCTCGTGTAACCAAAAAAATTTTGATTAAGAAATGTTAAGATTTTTTGTGATTTTATTGTATTTTCGTTAACCTTTGGAATGCCGGATTCCCGCAAGATACAATTTTCGTCGTTCCTTGCTGACAGTAATTTCGTGATGACTTACTTGTGTCTTACAAAATGATGTATTTGTCAATTACACTATCTTTTCAGATAATCTGTTTACGTATTTATTCAAATTGCATGTTAACGGTATAAGTTACTTTTCTGAAATAGCTACCTGTATTCGGAGAATTGATTTTGTTCTCCATCGTGTCACTAATGTCTGATTAAGAAATGGGAAGATTTTTTTGTAATTTTATTGTATTTTCGTGTGGCTGAATAAATTTTCTTCCAAATGAAAATAAAATTGCACGAGGTTTTCCTGTGAATAAAAAAGTAACGTCACTTTGAAAAATTGATTCTTTCAGCCGCAATGACGCGGCAAACTTAAAATTTGTATCACTCGACTTGTACCGAACTTAACGCAATGTAAAATATCTCTATAGAAGCGATTATAGTTCATTTAAATATGCAAACAGGTTTCAAAGGATAAAAACTCCTATGAACATAATGATGAATGCCCGGTGACTATTGGCACCTCCAACACACTAGAGGTTAAGAGTTGATAGATAGTCTGTTGAGTAGTACGCTTGACTGTCAGTCGGAAGGGCCGAGGTCGATACTTACAACGGTTAATCGACTTACAGCATTTCAGCTCAAGTTATCTTGTGAGTGACGATGTATTTATAACGTACGTTCTAAAAATAAGCTAATTGTTTTTTTTTTTCCTTTTGCTATTTTTTTTTGTTCTAACCTTTTATTAAATTAACCATTTTTGCTAGTGTATTGATTAAGCACCTTATCGTTAGATGTTGAGATAGTTTTTTTTTTACATTTTTGGTTAGATGAGATCCTTTTACGATGTTTTTGTCATGTTTGTACGAGAAAAAATACATAGTAAAATGCAGGTATAACCCCGGGTGGATCGTCTAAAAATAAATTAAATCATGTTCAACCAGTTGTCACCTGTGAAAGATTACGGAATATAACTTGACTTGCAAAATAAAAAATATAAACTTCTTTAATCCACTCATTTCAAACAAAGATATTTTTTTACCAAAATCCATTATAGGTGATAGGTGAAAACCTAATGGTGGGCAGGGATTAAAAAAAACATATATATTTATTCCAGATCTCAGATAGGGTGGTGCAATCCTATAATGCGTAGAAAAATTACAAAGATAATAAGTAAAATAACACGATAATGTGGTAATAAATAAAAAAATAAAATAATAAATAAATTAAGCTTCGTTTCAAGACATCATGAAATAACTCCATTGTCTATAAACGGGGCCCTGCAAGAAGTCCAGTGCTGCCATCACAAGAGCGTTTTAGCTCGGGCCTATTCTTATTCCATAGTTGGCGATACGGGCTCTGAACCCGGGAACTCGCCCTTCTGCAAACATTTCTGAGGCAGTGCAGTACCGGGAAAAAAATTTAAGTATGATAATTTCAATTTACATCAGTTGCAAATTTAAAAAGTTCACACTCGTACGGTCGTACGTACTTACGTACTCACAAATTAAATTATGTATAGATAATTTGCTCTCTAGATCTTTTATCGACCACTATCGACTCATTTTATTCCGTCAATTGTGTCAAACACACAACAATACAGTTGGGTACTTACTCTAAATATTAGTCAACGAATTTGTACATGAATATCAATGACGTTACATATATATAGACACGTTACAGCCTTAGAATATTAACACAAAATGTGGCAAGCAAAAAACACACGTTACCAGTAAATTCATCATTCAAATATCGGTCATGATGACAAAGATAGACATTCGTAGAATACATGTGTATGAACGAAACAGATCCGAAGTTCAGACCGCGAATGATATGGCACTTCGCTTACTCGCTTACACGGACTGCGTTCCATACTTGCTAGTGATGTTGAATGCTCTGGAAAGAATGAGATGGAACTTCGCTCACTCGCTTTCTCTAACACTTTCTCATCACGCACGAGGGCATTTTGGCACTTATTTTTGTAATTTGTTTAGATATAGTCAACAACCTCAAGCGACGCGTGACCGTTTAGTACTAAATCGGCTTAAACACCGATCACACCAACTAGCGTGATTATTGCTTGCCACTCTGAGAGTGCTACAACGTGTCTATATATATGTAACGTCATTGATGAATATATTATTCTTATTACTCTATGGCTGTTATAGATCGTTCCCTTCTATGGAGTTTGTTCCATATCAACTCCTTTCACTTTCCGTAACATTGTGTAGAACTCATTCATAGCCAAGGCTCGTAATATAATTCAAAACATACCCCATTCCCGAGGCTTTTGCGGCGTAATTTAGATGCTCCCTTGTAAGTGATTTTTGACGTCTGGCCGTCAGATTTCTCCGCGCCGTGACAGGAGGGGGAGGGTTGCAGCAGTCGGCGTTGATCGTTGACAGTGCACATTTGAATATCAAAAGACGGCGGCGCAAAAGTAATGGAACTGCGAGAGGGGATTTTACTTGAGGAGCGTGGCTGAAATCATGACGCGGTCGCTAATGGATCATTTGAATAAAACGTTCGTAGATTCGGGGGTTAGTTGTTTCGTAACTTTATACCGCTGACTTCCGCTTGGCCATACTCGGAAAGAACGATATATGAATCAGACGGGATGTGGACCACCTCTGTTCCTATATCCTGGAGGCTGCGGGCTCAAATCCTATCGTGCGCAAATACATCTTATTATAAAATAATATATGGTATATTTGCGGCACGTTCTAGAGTGGTAGACTTAGAGTACATATAGTGGCACCTATCCAAGGCAGTGTAGTCAGTTTTTTATGATTTTTACCAGACCCGGCAGACCTGGGCGTGGCTAGAACTAGGGCCAGAGTATTTATACATCCATTCATAGCACATATCGACATAATGTTTTTGTTTATTCGTATAACCACTTTTTCACAGTATTGTTATCAACAAAAATATGGTATATAACCTAAGAAACCGTTTAGTTGTGTCCAGTTTAGTCCCATATCAAAACATGTAGGCGGAGTCCCCGGAGACGCGGGAGACCAAGATCATCCTTACAGTACATAAAAGCGGCGTGCTATTTTTGTTGTCTCTTTCTCTCTCATGGTGTACGACGTAAAAACCCTGAGAAAGTGATTTATCGCAAGATGTATAGGCTGGGTAAAAATAATTAGCTCTCTCTCCATACATTGTTACTCCAAGGTGGTAGATCATGTGGTAGTCTATTCTAGGCTAAAGGAGCTGACACTGGTTAGTGTCTGGTGTGCGCTTTGGTTCCTTCGACCTTCCGATAGCTGATGACGTTGCCGATCTAAGGGTTGACTGTCGCGAATCGGAATCTTCTGCAACACATCGTTCCGATTAATAAGCTGGAGCCATTCCGTTAGTTGATTTAAATACCATCCAGCAAAGCTTGAGCTGGATTCTTACCTACATTTTGATACAATTTCTGTACTGTTCTACAAATTCAGAAAGCCCATTGTGAAATTCGCTCTCATGCCCTAAAATCGAACAAAAGAAAACATTAACACAACTATGATTTACCAATATCATGTCGAGTGCAAAACTGTATTCTTCTTCGAACAATAAATAATCTGATAGTATTAATACCGTAAGCCGTCTTCTGCCACGTTCGATGGAAAAATTGCTCATACATACAAAAGTTTGAAATTTTCTTCCGATTACGGTCCTTCACGATTAACTCAGTATGTTCCTTTTGATGTGTGTGTCGTGACTAAACCACGCGGGAGCAGGTTTTTATCTCCTAGTTAATATAATTGTGTTAGTGAAGTGAGCTGCTAGATAAGTATGCTTCTGTATATTATCTCTGTAGATAATAAAAATAAATATTAATATGCCGTAGATTATATTATGTAGTTAGTAATTATATGGAGCCTAGGAAATAGGATTGATTAATACAGCACCTTTGACGTGATTTTTCAGAAAAACGGCGCTATGCAAATTATCCAAATATTATTGTTGTGATGTTGAATGTAGTAGGAAAGGAACGGAGATGGGAAAGAGGACGGTGGGAAGTATCTGACTATTCAGATTTGTTCGTTCACCAAACACGGCTAAAGCTCTCTGACAAAATCGACAATTTGCTAATCAGTCTGATTATAATATTCAGAAATAAAAACAATAATTGCATTTTGGTGAAAGACCACCAATCAGAATCGAAACGTTGCTTGAAATGGCTCTATCTGTGTTTGGTGACCAGATCGGAATAGCCAGGTACTTCCCAACCTTTCTCTTTCCATCTCCTTCCCCTCCTTACTACCTTCAGCCTCACAGCATACCCTAATTGGGGATGCCATAAACTCACTGGCTCTTAACGGTTGGGAGCAGTTGGGACTCTTGTAAAATCTCTTGAAATCTGCGGCTGAGGCTCATTGAATGCCTTCAAATACTTATGGTGAGGCCGTTATTAGTAAAAGAACGTGTGGTGAGTGGTTGAAATGCTCCAAGAACGGTGATTTTGACGTCGAAGACTGGCATAGCGGTGAAAGAGAGAAGGTTTTCAAATATGCAGAGTTGGAGAACAAAAAAGATACAAGAAAAAGTTATCGAATGCAATTAATGCGTTTGAGCCGAGCATTGACAAACACCCACAATACAACGAGACACAATAAAGTGATTTTGCAGTATGACAATGCTCGACCCCATGTTGCGAAAGTGGTCGAGACATACTTGCAACCCTTGAAATTGAAGTCCTACCCCACCCGCCGTACTCTCTAAACGGTGCTCCCTCTGACTATCACTTGTTTCAATCAATGGCGCACGACCTGGCTGACCAGCACTTCCGATCTCATGAAGAAGTAAAAAATTGAATCGATTCGTGGATAGCTTCAAAAGATGACCAGTTTTTTCAACGCGGGATTCGTACGCTGCCCGAAAGATGGGAGAAAGTAGTAACCAGCGATGGACAATACTTTGAATCATAAATGTATAACCAGCGTTTTACATTAAAGTAGCAATAAATGGGTAGCAGTTTCCACAGATGGCCATACGAGTATATTTCCAGAAATAGCCAAAGACCTTGTAACAAAACGCTGTCCTTTGATCGTTTTAATTTTCCGGGCACCTTCCTCTGCCAGCGAGCGTCTTCATTTACAAAGGAAATATATTGAATATCTCCGCTGTCACCGTAACGCGACACGCTCAATTTAATACACGAATATATTGTTATACACTCGTGCATTAAATTATATCAAAGTATCTTATACAGCTTGGCTAATGGCCGTGTGAAGTTTATGATACTATTATGCGTTATATTTTGTCATGGCTTATTTGCATCTTCGTAATGGATGATGGGTGACATTTCCTTCAGGGCTGATTGATGAAAATGGCTGATTTCTCGAAGCGCTGCAGTGTTGACTCTTCCAGGATGCCTTACAGTGATAACAAGAATTTGTTCTATAAGAAATTTACAAAAATGTCTACCCACTTGCTGAATCGATCATTTATATTGTTGAAGTAATTATAGTCAAGAGTAGATGAAGCGAAATATTTCGCTGTTATCATTGACTCAGATTTTAAGATTGAAAACATGGCATTTTTTTGTTTCTTCGCAAAATAAGAGCAAATTATGTTTAGTTAAAAATATCAAGAAGTATGCGTATAAAATCTTTAAAGAAATGTTGTAGCTAGGTACCTACCTTAATTTATTTGTAAGATAATTCTGTTTAAAACTTTTCGAAAATAATTTTAAAATGTATTTTTCTTCGAACAGTTTTGGAGTACTCAACTATTTAAACGCTAATGTTTTTAATATAAACCTACTTTAAATGTTATTCCTGTAGTTTATCTCCAACGGTACTTTACTCTGTTTAAATTTTATAATATTGATGGTTCTTTTGAATAATTATTTTACTTTTAATATGCAAACGCCCAATATTAAAAAAAAACGTAACTAAATACATATGATTACAGCGCCCTTGAGGTGATTTTTCACAAAAACGGCGCTATACAAATTATCTAAATATTATTATTATTATGATTGTACATAATATATATAAATAGGAGCACACTTAGGTTGGGGTGTGTCAAACTTTCATCACTCTTGACACCGTCACACTTCAATGATTAACGTCATTTTAACAAATAAACGGTCCCGGTTAAACGCCGATTCTAAGCCTGTCAAAGCATTTTATAAAATTGTGAGCAGCCCCCAAACATAAAAGCATGTCTGTTATAAGTGAAGGCTGCTCACATTATAATTAACGCTTAAACGGGCCTATAAACGACGATTAACGAAAACATCAAAATGTTTAAAAAAACTAAATGGCGTTAATCGTCGAATTATGACCGAGTCAAATGCGTCAATTTATTTTTTTAAAACTCAACCTTGGTAATACAATCCTGGTGGTTGTATGTGGCAAAAATAATGGGAAAATCAGCTTGACAGAAGGCTGCAAATGTACCTACAAATAATTTTAATATAAATGAGTTTCTAAATTTCTTCACAGCGCTATTGCAACAAAATTGAGAGAAATAAGAGTGTTATATTTATTCTTTGAAGTCGTTTCTCTTTACAGTCGAGTTGGAACAAAAGTGTGAAACGTTTTCACGGTAGAGATAATTCAAGGCTATTTCTATACCGCTGTAGTCATTCAAAGCATACGGCGAAAGAACAACTGTACAGATACTTAAAGAAGATATGTTTGAAATAATTAATTGAGAATTATCTGTATTTTATCAATCTCATTACAAATTCACAATTTTGTAAGAATCCGGCTCGTAGAGACGGAGAAAAATACGGAAATGTCAGTAGCAAAACCCTTGCGATTTTCCCACTTGTCTGATGAAATTTCTTAAAATTGAAATTTAGAAAAAAAATTGTAGAAAAAACATCTGTGACTTATCAATTTGATTATCAACTCACAGTTTTGTACGAATCTGACACGTAGATACCGAGAAAAATGCACCCATGTCAGCTGCAAAACCCTTGCATTTTGCCCACTCATCTGATGAAATTTCTTATAATTCTTATTTCTTACAATAATAGTAACGAATTGTCTGCAACTTATCAATTTTACCACCAATTCACAATTTTCTACGAATCTGACACGTAGGGACGGAGAAAAATGCGCCCATGTCAGAAGCAAAACCCCTGCATTTTTCCTACTCATGTGGTGAATTTTCTTACACTTCTATTTACTTCCAATTTTAGAAAAGGACCTTCTGTAACATATAAATTTGATTACAATTTCATAAT